>OX103958.1:2325650-2505552 GCA_944470425.2 Schistosoma bovis | reverse complement strand
TGCAAAATGAATAATTAGAGGTGATATTCATGGTAGTACAAACTGATGCTTCATAGTCAGATATGTAATAGATCTTTTCATATACTGATAGTCGAAAGAAGCTGTCATACATTGTCATAGTATCACTGGATAAATCTGAAATAAACTAAATCACAAGGATTCCAATGTTCATCTTCGTGATACTGTTTTTAGTTTGAAGTCAATATTGGTGAAATATTATATCTGATGTATACTCGAACATTCTTACCCTTTTGTATGGTTATACACAGCAACAGAATAATGATGATACAGTTGTATGCCATTGAATAAAGTTAAACTCTGATGATTCTCCTAATAAAAAAGCAGCTATCACTGTCATCTTTTATAGTGAATACAGAACAGAAAGATTATCACCAATCACATTTTGATAAATACAGTAAAATATTTGAATAACGATGTTTGGCGTTGGTGATTTCGATAATCCATCTACATAGTCGGTCGTTCCACATATAGAAAACACACACACACTCATATAGATCGGAAGTATTTCTTTGATCACATTGAATGATTGAATTTTATCTTTTGTTATTTGGCTTCATTTAATGAATGATTGTTGACAAAAAACAAAACAAAACCAGACTAGTTCTATCTTGGATGCGCTAATCCTGTCTGATCAACACTGATATGCTCACAATAGTCTACAAAAGTCTATAAAAATATGATTAGACTGAAGAAATATTTCTTCTCAATTAGCTATTTATTAGGGCTCTACGGAGATAGTTAGTTTATACAAGTAGGTAGAAAGTCGAAAGCGTTTATATGATGTTGAGTCAACTTAACATTTGAAGAATTGAAATCATAACTGAAGTGTGTTTCCATAATCACCTAATTACAACAACCAGTAAGAAAAGAGAATCAATGGGAATGGAAATTGTATGTAAGTAATTTTGATGATGGTTCCGTTACCGGTAACAATATTGATTCGTTTTCAGTAGGATTCTGCAATAAAAGATGGAGAACAAGGTTGTTGGTATCAATGCCAAGAATGGACTTGATAGATTCGAATACATTGATCATTGAGTAGAAAGTAAAAAGGGGGAACTCGACTATTTAGGTTCTCTGAAGAAGTGGCTCACACCGAGTTACAAAACGTCAAATATACCTTCTGCTACTCATTGGAATATAACAAAACGTATGCTTACTATTAGAAATTAATATGCTAACAAAATAGAATTGTGTATGATTTTAAAAGAGAAGAAAACATTTTGAAAGATGTGATAGTATTTCTGTGCAATGCCAGAGTAAATTCAACGGCTGTATAAACATTCCCACTTTATGTACATGACATCTTATGATAAGTATACAAGAGTTCGATTCGGGAACTTTGATAAGCGCCTGACATAAATGACATTGATCACCACCCACTGACCAATCAATTGTAGAGACGAGTTGATCATATGTTGACAACAAATATCCGAAGTACTCTTGGTTATATTGATCTAACTTGAAATAAAACTCAGTTCTAGAACTAAATATATTGTTCATAAACAAAAGCCAATATCTACGTTATTTTGTTGTCCGCTTAAACTGTAAACACAACCTCTACTCCGTCAGAATAATTAGATGTTTCGTTACATCATATTGCAAATTGACCATGCAGATCCTCCAATATGGCTCTTTCCAACACACATTCACAGAGAAAAGTAAGTTGTCCAGTATAAATATAATTAATCACACAGTAATATGCAATATTCATTACAAGCATTGAAGTGACGTGATTGCATCAATGAATCAATTGAATGTGTTCAGTGTATGGATGTGCTGGTGAATATTCTCTGACAAAACACATATCTCTATGTGTGCACACAAGAATGTTCTGACTAATGCAACGGACTACTCAATACACTGATAAGTAGTGTACAGTAATGTGCAAAACTCTAGTGGAATAAGAGGAATGTAAGCAACATGACGAACTGAACAGAACACATATCGATTGCAAATATCAACCATTCCATAACATGAATAATCTCATTCAGATAATATCAACGGAAATGAAGATGTGCATCATTCAGAAGTATGTTTAGGTGCCTCAGAAGAAATATGATTAACACGAAGTCAAGTGAACTTGGAACAAATTGTTCCACTCAACTAATTGGTCTGATTTCATTCAATTTCAATTGGTTGATAGCTTCTTTTCAAGTTCAAGTGTTCACCTTATTCAACACGTTGGTCAATATCAATCAGAGGAATAAATGCAAAACGAGTTGCATTTCAAAGTTGAATATTATAAAGATCAATGTAGAATTCAGTGAATAATAATCCAATGAAGGATGTAGTGTGTTTTATTCTGTCTAATGACATAATGATTATGTTTAGCATTCAATGTATAGCACTTGTGTCTTTCGAAATTATTCGGTTGACTTCATTGCAGTGCATGTGCTTAAATATTCATTGACAACGTATTCTCAGATTGATTTGTATGTTATGACGTTAGGAGACATCATTTCTGTTTGAGATTGCAGCCAGTTTGATGAGTAAACTATTCAACATTCAATGAAGTACATAGATGGAGTTACACTCAACGTGGACTGCATTTGATCTATGAAAACTGGTTTGCTTTTACTCATCACATATATATCGAGCTTCAATGTCTCATTTGTTTGCACTTCTGAGAAACATGAAATTCCTTCTCCGTTTCAACTTTGTTTACAGTTTGATTTCTCATTGACTGTTGGCAAGCATTGTAAACAAAGTTTAATTGACAGCGATTGTGATTCATTGGTCAAATGTACATTGGACTGATGCTTACAACATGCTGAACTCTGTTTCACACAGTACGATCATGACACTAAATAATTGGATCATTATCCAGTAGTTTATATCTATTTGGACAAGTCCACTTCCATCACATTCTATGTCGACATTTTATTCTTTTCATGAGATTCACTAGAATACCCTGACTACCCAAGGACTACTACAGTCTCTCGAATAAATAAATATCTCAATGTACATAGATGTGTTTTGCGCTTTAGATTCGCAAATCAGTTTGACGCGAATGGAAGAATTTTCAGTGTTTAACTAACATCCAACGGTTAATTGAAGTATTTACATTTACAAACACTCATCTCTTATTATTATTCGGTCTCAGTGAGTTCACTAAATAACTTCCATTCAATTACGCTTTCGATGAGAGTTTTGTGAGTTGATCACATTCTGTTATGAACTGTGAGCGAATTCGAATCCACCTACCAGTTTGACGAAACCACAACATGAATGTGTATACGATACACCAGTGATTTGTAAGTTCTATCATAAGACTACTGAAATAGTTGTCATGCAAGTGAACAGACATATATAGATAGGGTAGTTGACACTCACTGTGTCAAATATGATGTATGTGTTATTGATTACTCAGTCCACTGATATTGTTGCCTAGTTTATGTGATATTTACTAGTCTAATTAGTGATTAGAAGTGATCATTCCAGTGGTTACATCAATTTAGATTCACTCATACACTGTATGTCGCATAGTCTTCAAATGATGATCCCATTCACACTTGTATATGCATTAAGTAGGGATAACATGAAAATGATTGAGATATGGACAACAGTTGTGGACACGTAGCACAAAACAGTGAGCTAACATTGAACAACTTGTAATCAGTGATTATAGATTTCAAATTACACTACAATGTGCATCAATCGAAATAATTTTCTGAACCAATAATCGATTTGCAGAGATTACTCATTCTATCTTCATCGTACTATTATTGATTCGTTTTGAGGACGTAAGATTGTCAGAACTCACTTGGAAAGACTCTAATGTTGTAATTTTATTCTGAAAATTTGAATCTTCTGTGTTCTCACCGAGAGACACTTAGTTGACCTACAGCTTACGTTTCCCACTCAGAAATCCTTCGTAGTCATTCATTGACGGATAGTTTTATTATGCTATTTTGTGGCTCTCCCAAGGACGTGATTCATGTGCTTAGTAACCTCGTATTTTCTCGGTGCTTGTAGAAGACATTCTCTACGCCACATCAAGAATTCATGATCTAGTTATGTGGGCCGCGGACAACGGATTAGAACAACCTATCGTGTCACTATATCTTCGACTTGCGTTCCGTTTATTGCGTAAAGTGAACTCGTAATAGCATTCAAGCTTATCAATTTCAGAGCAAACAAACTCATTTCCTATTCTCCTTCATCCATATTATCTTTGGAAAATATGTGAACTGTGACATCAACAGTGCAATTGTAATCAGTTGATCATCACTGTACTCAGTCTACTTTCAATAAGATTTCGACAGTTCTCTACCCATCATTGCTTGATATTTATTCAAATACACATAGTGAATGTACACTGGACTGTAATGTTATGCCTAATCCGTAGAATAAAGTTTTCCTACATTTGTTTACTAAGTCTATAGTTTATGTAACGTGGTTCACGTATCACTTCTCACATTCCCAACCACAAATCTTAACACATTATTGAGCAGATATAATGTACACCACTTGTCGTCGGCAGAACATGTCCTTGGTTGACATTTGTAAATTAGTAGATTTCGAAGTAGTTTCAACAACATGTAAATCACCGTCTTATTTGAACTGTGATGAGCTGATTGATAGAGGAGTACAACTGTTAACTGCCTCATATCTTAGTTTATGCAATCAATGTACGCATACTCTTGAAACAAATGAACGGAATAATTCCGATGGTGATGATTGGTTTCGCAATATGGACTAGTTGGTTCGTTAATTCGAATGTTCCATTTCAAGAGATCAGTCAACTGTCTGTGTCTGTCACAGTGAAATCCTCACCCGATCAACTACAATTTGGTACATTTCTGTTGATATTGTTCACACATATTTCAGTGTTATCCATGAAAGAAAACACAATCTAATCATCTCATCAATTACAATGCATATGATTGTCATTTCGATGAATAGAAATCAACTGTGAAGTTTGTTTTACATTGTTCTTTTTGACTTCTCTTCCATCCTTTCACTTATTGATTCATACTACTTATTTACATTCAGTAAATAGTTGTATTAGAACAACACATATAAGGGAACAATATTGTCATCAGGCTTTACTCTAATATACATGAATAGTTATACGAAAATGTTAGGCCAATCAAGGCAATCTGGGTCAATAATCACAATGAAATAGACTAAGTCTCTACACATAAAATAGGTAAAAGTACAAGTTGGTAGTAGTAGGAAGACAGGTGTACTGATAATAGAAAGAATAATAAAATACAATAACAAAACTCTCATCAATAGTTCGAAGTTGGAAATAGAAGGTCAAACAAACATGGATTGGCAGCTATCAACTAGTGTGGTTTTAAACAATACAAGAATACTATCAGAAGGGGTTTGTGGAGATTTTTTAGAAATTTTCACAGATTAAAATCATGAGTCAGTTGAAGCTAGACCACCATTGAAAACCTGGAAGCACTGGTCTAATGGTTAAGTGCTCGCGCGCGAAGCCAGTAGGTCGTGGGTTCGAGCCCCGCGTGGTGCGGGATCGTGGATACGCACTGCTGAGGAGTCCCATACTAGGACGAAACGGCCGTCCAGTGCTTCCAGGTTTTCAATGATGGTCTAGCTTCAACTGACTCATGATTTCAATCTGTGAAAAAATACAAGAATAGTAAGGGTACCACAAATCACCTACTGACCAAGCATCACCGAGACTCTCTAACGAAACTAAGAAAAGATGAAACCCTGACCATAACCAAACCAGATAAAGGAGGAGGTATAGTTCTCATGAACAAAAATGATTACATGGGCGAAATGGAAACAATGCTTAGCGATTCTAGCAAATTTCAGAAAACTACTAGTAATTGTGACATCAATAATAAAGTAGAAAGACAATTGGCCAATTTCCTTAAAGATCTAACGAAAAAACGAATAATTACGACCGAGATTTACGATTTTTTTAAGCCGACTAGATCATTCACACCACGACTGTATGTTTTGCCTAAAATACATAAATCGGGTCTTCCTCTACGCCCAGTTCTAGGTATGTACAATTCTCCTTACCACAAAATCGCAAAGTGGCTAGTACGAATCTTAGAACCTTTACACAAATCAGTTGTTAGAAATAGTGTAAAAGATGTCCTTAACTTCACCTCCAAAGTAGAAAATATTAATGTCAGTATGGAAAATATGATCTCATTGGATGTAGAATCTTTGTTCACCAACGTACCACTTATAGAGACTATTGATTTTATATGCAAGCAAATATCAGAAAAATAAATCAACATTGACTTGCGTATCGATAGCCTAAGGGAACTGCTCCTAAGATCCACACTGAATGTAAATTTTGTCTTTAACAATACTTACTATAGACAAATAGACGGGATAGCCATGGGCTGGCCTCTTGGCCCGATTTAAGCTGATCCCTTCCTAGCAAAGCTAGAAAATGCACCTCTCAATGAGACTATTAAGAAACTTGATTTATATTGCCGCTAAATTGACAGCACTTTCATGATCGTAGATCAAAACACTAGTAAAGAGGAACTCCTAGACCAATTCAACAGTGTTCACGCAGTGATCACTTTCACTGGTGAAAGCGAGCATGATAAGAAGCTGAACTTCCTTGACATCACACTAAGCAGACGAAGTGACGGCACATTAAGTAGAAGCGTGTATAGAAGAAACCCCTCTTCATGCCAATATACTCACTTCTGCAGTTTCACACCCATCCGTTACAAGAGAAATTTGGTCAGATGTCTCACTAGCACAGCAAAAAAGATCTATACAGTAGATATTCAGGAGCTTGAATTTATCAACAACTCACTGATCGAGATCGGCTACCCCAGCGCTTTCATTAAGAAGTACATGTATGATATAATGAAGAAGTCGGAGATTTCGACTGTTCGTAAGAAACCTTTATACATGAAAGTCCAATTCAACGGGGATGTGGCTAGTGACACTCTGAAATATAGGTTAACGAAAGTAATCACCAGGACATTCTACGCGGCCAATCTTGCGTGGACCTTCCCTTGTCGACTAGCAACGTCTACTCAAACGAAGGATAAGTTACCTGAGTTGGCCTCTTCCGTGTGCATTTACAAATTCAGCTGCTCCTGTGGAGATAGCTATATAGGGCGTACTACCAGGCACTTAACCAACGAATGAGTGAACATCTACCAACTTGGTACATAAAGGACCAGATAAAATCTATTCGCAGTTCTATCTTGGCACATCTCATTGATAGCTGTCATGCTGTAGATAAATCGAAATCATTTCGAGTTATCTATCGTATACCTCCATCATTTCCCGACGGAGTCCGTTCCCGTCTCCTACATATAGCTGAAGCCATAGGAATTCGTACATATAACCCCAATTTATGTGTACAGAAGAAATTCGTAACCCCCCTATCCCTTCCATGGCCAGTACTTATTTATTATTTATTATCATTATTCATTTTATTCTATTTTTGTTATCATTAACCTTATTTCCACATCTAGTATTTGTTTGTAATTTTCTGCCTCTTTGTATTCTTCACTATCTAATTATCTACACACATCTTATTACGTAATGATTTTTAAGGTTTTGTGATTACTATTCCTAGTCTATTTACCCATGTTTATTTGACCTTCTATTTCCAACGATTAACTATTGATAAGAGTTTTGTTATTGTAGTTTATTATTCTTACCACTATCTGTTCACCTGTCTTCGTACTATCAACTTGTACTTTTACCTATTTTTATGTGTAGTGACTTATTCTATTTCATTGTGATTATTGACTCAAATTGCCTTGATTGCTTTCAACATTTTCGTAATAACTATTCATGTATATTAGAGTAAAGGCTTGATGATGATCTAAATTGTAAACAATTGGTCGCTTATATGTGTTGTTCTAATTTTCACAATGAGAATCTTTAATGGTTTTATTGCCCGCAATTTTTACACTTATGTTGTCAGGCAAGTTTGTCGTGTAATATTCTGAGATATTTACATATACTTATAACATTTATTGTATTTATCATTATGATTACCTTAGCTCAATCACTGTGGCAGTTGTCTACAGTTTTGTGCAATTGTTTAAACGCAACGGTTTGCAAATTGTTTAGCTGTTGGTTCGGCTTTCGCTTGTTGATAAACTGTCACCAAATTTAGACACAGCTATCAGCTGTCTTTTGCACTGTCGTATGTTGTAATTATTCTTTATGTTACTGTTACAAGGAGTCTTTTTTTCATTTTATACAAAAGGACGCGGTAAACGCTATACCCACCTCACAAGTTGAAGTTTGTCACTAATTTTGTGTATTATTCAATAGAGTACTGCTATTCTAGACAAATGGTTGTTTTGCCAACTTCGCTCTTGCGCGTAACTCAATCGGGTAACCTGGACGCTTCGATAGACCTAACATCAACATTCGGTGTTCAGTGATTTACTCGAAAGAACAACACTTGGTAAACAACAAATGAATAGTTTATTTACATTTACTTACAGAATGTCTGACATAGTGAAGTACATTGCAGTACTGTACAGTACAATACGGTACAGCAGTCAGTAGATGAATGAACAAAACACATTTACAAATTACATTGAATGTACAATGCATTGGGGATGGAAAACGAAGAAGAAGAAGAAGAAGAAGAAGAGGGAAGAGGAAGTAGAAGAAATGAATGTAATAGGAAAATGGTTTGAAAGTATTGCCGATGTACATAGATGATTGACTGACATTAGTGCAAACCAATTACACAAATATAAAACTGCAATAAAACATTCATCACTGATATCTAACATTCAACAGATAGATATTCAGCAAACGGTTTACTTCATAAGAACTTTCACTATGATGAGTGATTGCGATTAGCATGAATTGTACGTAGTTCATAGTGTAAACTTGTCCGTTCACTTACCACAAACATTCTTATTCAGTCATGCTGAATAGTCTACAGTTTAGTGATTCGAGGAACATCAGATATGTGAAGCAACTTTGCAAACATAATAGTGGAAGGAGATGCTTCGAAGAGAGAAGTTGCAACATTCTGGTTGGTGAAGTTATGAGGCATTTGTAAGTTAAAGCTAATTAGAATAACTGAATTTCCGAGAATGCTAACTGGAACTTCAAATACACACACTGTGATAGAACGTATTTCACTCTTAAACTTCACCTAACACTTTTCTGTAACGTCCGTCAACCGTTGCTTACTGACTTATTTACTGACTGACTGCTGACTGACATTTCTATGGACAATGGATACTCGGCGCATTCATCAGTAAACATTAGCTCTGATCTACAGATTAACTCTACATTGAAAAAAAACACTTGCTTCTTTCATTATGCCAACTACATATTCTCAAATGATTTATGTCATTTCAGTTGACCGAAATAAAATACAACTAAACTACCCTCAATTATATAAACCATGTTACACTGAGCCTAATTACACTGGATATTCGAAATATTCCTCATTATGATTATGATTATGATTATTAATACGACCATCATGAACATGATTTCAACTTACAACAACACACTCTTCCTCCAGTCATATGGTCAGTTGAATTGATGTTTATCGTAGCGTTTACAATCAGTCCAGAATACAGATCGCACCATATCGGTTTGAGCTGTAAATAAGGAGAAGTTTCACATGTAACGTATATCTGCAATTCATACATCAAATGGTTGATGCATGTAGCATTCCATCTAAAAATAATAATGCTGATGATAATAATAACAGTTCAAATTGAACACTTGACATCTCAATGAAACGCTCCATACAGTCGAAAATTGCAAACGTTTCTTATTCTCTACAACTAATCATAACAATAATATTGTTGTTAAGAATAGAATATGTTGATGTTGAGATGAATCGGTGATCATCAATTCAACTGGAAGTATGTATATATACAGTGATATATCAGTTAGACAATTACATATTTAGTGAAAATGTATGGTAAACTTACAATTTGATATGTGTATAGATTACACTGTGGATGAGATCGACATTCAGTGAGGCAATCTGATTTGGTTTTGAATGAATCCAACCAGTAGTTTTGTGAGAATGTCTGCTCTGGCAATCCCAATCTCCTTATCCATTGTGTGTAGTTGCAATGCATATTTGTACTACATTTGGGGCACTGCTCACATGAGGATAACAATGTCGAATGATTTGTCACATTTGTTTGTGTGTGCAAACAATATGAAAGATGAATTGAAATGTACACAGTGATCACGAATGAATATTGAATCATTTGATGTAACTTGAAATGTATAGGAAATGGTTTATTGTTCGACAATAACAACAACAACTACTGCTGCTGCTGTTTATATAGTGGAGATGAATCAATTGATTGGTGGAATTTCCCATATCCACAAATTGACCAATTGGGTGGCTGCTCATTGACAAAATGAATAATTTCTAACCAGTTGGATGAATGCAAACTGTATTGGTCATTTATTTCATTATGAATAGTGATTATGGCTCCCACGATGAGTTTCTTCGAGTTTAAATGCCCATGTTTTCGTCAATTCTATGTTGATGTTAAAACAATTGACAATACTGTGTCATTTACTTCGTCAATTAAGTCTAGTTCTGATTGCATGTTGATGTGCCCATAACTGATGTTTGTGCTTGATTTAGTGTTGCACTCTCGTTAAACATCATTATCTTGAACCGACTTACTTATGTTCTTCTCGAATATCTCAATGCAGTGACGATAACTGCTTCCTATATGACAACCAATAACAATTCAATTTTGATGATGTGATTGATTTGAACCGAGATCATTGCGTTTATCATCTAATGAGCTCGTCATTTTATGTCTGTTCTCATCTCACAGGAACGATCGCAATATCCCGTCAATAGAATGGGTTATCTATGAGAATCGATCGATTATGTTAACTGTGTCTATTCACTTTGACATGGGAGTGATTGTGAATCAGCCGACCTCCTTCTAAAATCTTTCTTACATATTCCATCACCAATCGTTTCTCAATTAATCCATCTTGACAATTTTCTATCGATTCCTAATTACATCAAGTAGTTTCATTTAACCGAAACAGTTCCACCTTCAAATTCACTACTTCATATTATCTCTTTCGATATATCATGATTATTATTATTATCTTTCAATCGGGATGAATTATTCATTGGCAAATGACAGTGTACCAGTTCGGTTAGTTTATTCATTCTGACAGCTAAATCACTTTCTCTCATGATAGTCACAACAATACAATTAAGTGTAACCATCAAGCCGGTTTTCTTCACTTCTTCGTATCTCCTCCCATACCGATGTACTGACCAACATCGTCAATTCATAACCGTGTTCCCATAACTGTTAAGTAATTTTACAATTTCACATGTTACATTCAGTCACCATGTTTGCACAAATCCAACATCAATTTTAACCAGTCTTCACTTATTCACATACGAGTCAAGTCGATTTCAAGTAACACAACTAACAAGTGGCATTTCAATATAATCAACGGTATTGATTGTAACTATCAAGAAACTAACTTCATTGTCATTCAATCCGATGGATTATGTGTAAACTGAACGAAATAAATGGATATAACTGGAAGCTATTGATGAACAATCAGAGCGTTCACTTCATTCTCTGTGTGTTGCTATCAGTTTGTGTTATCTCTCTTATTGCACAAATGTATGTCGTTTCAAACAGTACTTTGTTTGGTGTTTGATTTCGGTCCAAACCGTAATGTATATTGAGTTCGATTAGAATTATCAAGTGATTTTAAGCTAGTTAAACTCACTTGCATGTGTGTCCTTATCAGACGTGTGAATTTCAGGAAACGTCGAACGACATACAACCATATACATTGTATGCTCTTGTCTAAAATTAATGGAATAAGATTACTGCCATCAGGTCTGGTGTTCATTGAGAATATCCGAAAATAAATCCGACTGTTTAGGAAAATTGTATGAATTTCATTCACACCTACACCAAACTTTCTCTAAAGATTAACTTCTCTTCCAATTGTAGATTATTCAACAGACCTAGAAATATGGAATAAATGATGGTATATATGTGGTGCACAAAGTGCGTCCAACCATATTTTCGGTAAACCAGTTCAGTGTGATATTTAGATCTTGGAATATAACAAGTTCATTTGTTTATGATGACGTTCCACACATCATATGATACAACGAACTCTGAATGACAAATGGACGGTTGCAGAATTCTACTATGATGAAAGATGTATTGGCTGGAGACACGGATCACTCTCATAAACAAAACGAGTTCTCTCCACAAGTATAAAACGAAATCAGTTGGAATGTTTATGTTCAAACACCTTATGGACTTGCATCACATAGACCACTAGCAACGTTATGTCACTGTCGTTCAAACAATCTACTCAAATGTGACAAAACACAGTGTACTATAGCATCTTTTGCTATACCTTCACAACAGTGTATCAAGTACATCAATCGCTGAGTGTCATCGTTTACTCTGTCGGCGATGTTAGCACTGAATCCCTTCATGAACGTCCAAAACTTTAGAGGACTTCCATCGAATTTCATGTTCTCTATCTTCGGTAGGCTTGCCGCCATGAATAGCGACTTGATGCTATCTAAGTGTGCTTTAATTTCCAACTCATCCTCCATAGCTGCGTTGGTGTAGCGGTGCCTAGCCGTAGTCACAGTGGAAATGTCGAGACCCAGATAATTCGATAAGCTCCCGAATCTCCAACTCAATCTTCCCTACCCCTTTTCCCTAGAAACTTCTTCATCTTCTATTCTACATCCATTCTCTACATAGGTATCTACTAAACGACAGCAATCTTTGGGGTTCGGTTTAAAATTATCAAAAGCAAGCTTTAAAGAATTAGGTGTATTCAGCTTAGAAACTGAAAAAAACAGTATTTTCAGCGCTTGAATCGTCTGTATCTTCAGAACTATCCACATTGTACTTCACTTTTCTCGTCCTTGTCATTGTTGAGTCAAATTAACCAAACCAAATTCCGACCACAGTTCGTTACGGCGAGTATCCACACCAATTCGGGCCAAATCTGAAAACTGTTAGATCTATCGAAGCGTCCAAGTCACCCGATTGAGATACGCGCAAAACCAAAGTCTACAAAACAACTATTTGTTTACAAAAGCGGTTCTTTATTGAATAATACACAAAAGTTAGTTACAAGCCTCAACTTGTGAGGTGTCTGAGGCGTTTAAACACGTCCTTCAAGTATGAAAATAAAAAGGCTTCCTGTAACAGTAACATACGATAGTATAAAAGTGAGCTGATAGCTGTGTCTAAATTTGATAACAGTTTACGAACAACCGAAACGCGAACCAAGAGCAAAACAATATGGAAACTGTTGCGTTTAAACAAATGCACAAAACCGTGGATAACCGCTACAGTGATTAAGGCACAGTAATTATAATGATAAATACAATAGACGTCATAAGTATATGTGAACATTTCAGAATATTACCCTTCAACTTGCGTTACAACATAAGTTTAAAAAATGCTGGGAATAAAATTGAATACTTGATGTAAATAAGTAGTATAAAACAATATACAAAAGAGTCGAAAGGGAGCAAGTAGAAACAATGTAAGACAAACTTAACACAACTAATCAAACATTTTGGCAATTATAAGTTCAGTTTCACTTCTGCTATATTTTTATAGGTATATATGTTTCGGTCGAAGAGTTTAGATACTGTGTGATGTGGAATTAACAAACGATATGCAGGAAGTTGCTCGTAAACACCTTCACATCGACAAATATTTAGCTTCTACTGGAAGTGTTCACAACGCTATTCGTTTGAACAGAAAACATTGAAGTTGTTTTCAGAAAGTTAAGCCTTGGACTAACCATGTTGATAAGCGATTGCATCCAAGTGAATACGTTTTCGCTTTGAAAAATACCAACCTGGTTGTAATGTGTGCTGATCGTATTTAGTGTTTGTTCTGTAAAACATGTGAGATCAACATGATAAAATGAATCCTGATTAACTAAGGCTCAGTCAGTCATCACACACGTGAAACGTGTTATCTGTAGGTGCTACGATTAAATGGTCACCAGTTAGCAGTCCAGAAACTGTTTTCGTTGCATACTGCCAGCAAACACGATGTCTTTGATTGGGTTTTTGCAACATGTACAGCGGAACGTTGTAAACGTTTCATAAACCCACCTTATTTGGTTGTAAGATTAACAAACATAATGGTGTATTAAAGCAAGCAAAAACAAGTAAGTTAATGAAGGAGATGGCTCAAATGCTTAAGCAGATAACAACAACTGCAAACAATGATAGCATAAACTAACTACGGTTGGTTACAATGCCAATATTATGATATTTAATCGTGAGTAGTTCATGCTCTCCGATAAAACATGACATATAGTCACTGAGCTAGATACATTTTCCATTTATTGAAACCATCATCTCTAAGTCTAATGTGAAATTTCATGCAAATTATGACCCTATTTGAAAAGTTTTCTATGAATTGTTTTGTATGGAATGGCTAGAGTCATCTCACGTTACGTGGTTTATAGTAAATAAATGACAATCTCTTTTATGGAACGATAAACTCATTCAAATTGTTGAAAATGGCATTTCCACAGTAGATTCACTGTTTGTTGACTAGCTGCTGTCATCTTTGAATCGTCAATCTTTTCCCACTTATATCAAGATCACGTTGCATATGCACATTCGTGTTGTGCTCCACTGAAAATGTTGTTGAATATCGAACATCTTATGCACTTCTTTCCTCTTCTTCAATTTCGTTTCTGTTAAGGTTTCTGGCTGATTCTTGCGGAACGTCATCTTCACAAATCACTTGTAGATTTCATAAGATCATTTCGAACCTATTTTGTCAATAATGAATTCCCTTTTACCCCGTTCTACACAAGAAGTAAATTTCAGTTTCTCCAGTTTAAACATTTTATTAGTTTTACGGCTACATATAAGTGTACAGACCAACCATTGAGACCAATCTGTCCGTGAGAAGCCTCCTGATTACCTTTGAAATAAAACAAAAATCAACTAAATTAATAAGGAGCTTCCTTATTGAATGAGTCAACTAATGTTGTTTACACACAGATTCGAATGAAAGCAATAAAATTATGTATCCAATATATGTTCATGAGTATCATTCGTAAGAGTTTGTGTCTTCCAGTCATATTATATGTAATGCTTCAGTGTTTCGAACGTTGGTTAGTTGGTTCAAGTCTAGTTGATGAGCATGGAATACAACTACAAGAGCACCACAGATGTCAATACACTTAAGAATCCAAAATTACCTATTTCAAATACTGAATGATTAGGACATTCTTCATTATACATCTAACAGTTGAATAAACTAACCACGGGATATTGTATTATCAGTTTGTAATCGACAGATTGAAACATGAAAAGTCAGCATAAAGGATCGATCAGTGAAAACAATGGACATTTGTAATCCTTTTCATCATGCTCTTGTATTTTAATCAATGCTATGCTCATATTTATCGGTAATGGGATCTTGACAGTTTCTCGACGTTCAGCAGATCAAATAGAAAGTTGTGATCGAGATGTCTGTACTGCGCCTGAAATAACTATTTTTACGAAGACATATCGTTATTTTGTTGTTTAAAGGGCATGAACATCAGGTAAATTGGGAAATTTATAATAACTTCTGAGATTATTACCATTTTTACTTCGGCTGTGTAATTAGCATCGAATAGCTGTATGGTTGCCATCATATATCATATATTACAGTGTTTATAAGCTTTCAGTGGATTGGTTCAATATTGGCATATACTTTACTACCCCTTTATAATCGGTAATTTATAATGCACGATTTATGCTGTTCTCTATCACGTATTGAGAGATTTTGTTTAAAGTATGATTTCCTATCAGGTGTGTTGTGCTGTTAGATCCCTCGAGGATTAGTGAAATAAGTCAACGGTCTACTAGCAATCTGATTGAGCTAATCCATAAGTGGAATACTGATTGTGGAATAGACCATGTGATAGTTATTGATGTCTAAGTACTTGGCGAATTAGTGACCGTAAAGCACAATCGCCTATCTAGTCATTTACATACATTTCACAATCAAAATATTACGTTGGAATATCTATTCACCGATGAATCCCATATCAACTTGAAATGTTTCATCTTAATTGAAGTTCTCAGTTTAGAAGTGATGGTTTACTGTTTTTGTGTGTTTGTGGTTTGGGTCTACAATATCAGTCTTCATTGTCTTAATAAATATTCTTGATTCAACAATATGATTTCAATTTTATTCACAATCTTACGTTATACCGCACGAACATCGTCCCACCCGAATCTGGTGAGAACTGAAATCATAAAATGAGATTAGCATTTTCACTTTTGTTTGGTGAAATCCACAATTAATGTCATTATGTAAACATCGTTTAAAGTAAAATACAGGTTCAACAATTTTAGAGAACATCTCATTCTTAATTCGAATGCTTCAATTTAATTTTAGCCAACAGTGTCCAATAATCTAAATGCTGATAGTACGGTGTAGTGTAACTGAACACTCGTTGAACTTCATTTCTTGCATCTCAGTGTTGAATTAAATGCTACAACACGAACAACATACCTCTTGCTTTGAATATTCAAGTGACATTTTACGAGCCGATGAGTTTCTGTAACTGATATACCGATCGACTAATCGTGACAATAATAATAATGGCTTTCCATTGATTGGATGTTTGTGTATACAGTTGATCGATCGCAAAGAAAACGAAGTGTAAAGTTTGAAACTACCTACTAGCCAAAACAATACATAATAATACACTGAGAAATTGAAAACTTTCAGTATGTTAAATATCCGACCATAGAAACTACAAAACCTTAGCAGAAACAAAGTATGAAGCGGTATATGGATAAGGTTATTCAAAATGGATAATGCAATGCACTCGTTTTCGAACTAAACAACGAACATCATAATGCACAGTCAACAAATGATAACTTACACTACATTTTAATGAAAATCACTAACAAATGATCTATGACATAACATAACAGTTCACTTTAAACAACGAATAATACGCGTTGCACATTCATTCATTCATTCATTCACATCTCATCCACACACATAATTGAAATGCATCGACTTATTGTACTTACATGAAAGAAAACTGAATTGGGACTTCAAATCATAGTAATATTCAAGTCTTTTATTGACCTTCTCAATAACTTTTATGAAAATTATATGAAAATCAAAAGATTATTTGGCTACGTTACCAAGGAAATAACAAATTCTTATATAATACATCAATGTTAGTTGAGGCTTTTGATATTACAACCACTGTAGAAGTAAGTCACTTTATCTTATTCTACGACGAAATTGAACAAACATTAAAGATTTGTCATACCTTGAATATGTTGTGGCGGTAGATTACCGTAACACGTTGAACCATTTCTACGATCTGCTTCCACTATTCAATTGAGAAAAGTGAGGAAATTGTAATACATGATCAACAACAACATAAAATCATGTCAAACGGATGCTGGTTGAGTTGGTTACTCGACCCATATGTCATTTTATATTCACATGTTTATGCATAAAGTTATAAGAAGTTTATTCGTAAAGTGATATTTCTGAAAAAACAGGTACATCAATGATGGGTAGAGTTGTTCAATGAGGAATCGAACAAAGTACATTTTATCTTCCCCTTGTCTAATATATAGAAAAGTAGAAATTAGTAACCATCACCGTGATCGCTTGTAGATTGATGTCATCGTTAGTAACATTGCTTGCGTTGTTAATTAGTTAACAAGTTTCACACCTCACTGTTTATCATAAACTGTTCACCTTCTTATCGAGGGACTACTACAAGTTTGTTATCAGGACGTATTTCAAATTCACATATTCCCATCATCATAACCATGGAAGTGCCATTGATCAGTCGTCATTTTATTGAATGTGTATGTAACATTGAAATTGTTTGTGCAGATATGTAAAATGATGTTACTCAGACAGGTAGGAAATGCTCAATAGTCAATCTTTTAGATAGCATTGGCGATTTTACTTCTCTGTCGGCATTCTAGTGTCAGTGGCGGACAAACGAGCAAACACCTTTTACAAGATTAGTAAACTGCAAAATGTCGAGGAATACCAGTGTGAGAAAACATCTTGAGAAATATATCTCTTACTTTGATGATGCTTCTTTTGTTTTTCGAAACAGTCGATCAATTCAGTGAAGTTATAGTTGGTAACTAGGGCTGGTAAAGAAGACAAATTTGAAACATTCATCAAAATACTTAAAAGACCACTCTATTCAAAAGTGTAATTTAACTGTCTGAAAGTATCACTATCTTATGTGTTGGGTTGAATTGATCACAGATTATTGATGTAGAATAGACTGAAGAGAGAACTTACGACTTTTAAATTTGTTGAAATGAATGGTATCAATCGCTTCTGAAAGCGTATAATCAAACAATTTGATGTTGTATGGATGCATTAAAAGTATTTTGAAACACACAAAATGTCTCATTCAGTACAAATAGAGCGATGAATGTCATAGAATACCGTATCATTCACAGATCTTGTTGATCATTTAATAGAATTCAATATTGGATTATATGACAATACCCGATCAGTAAGAAGAAACTAACCGTTTGTTGCATTAGATGAAAATATGAATCTTGCACAGTATTCTTTCTCAATCATTCAACGTGATGTCAGAAATCTTTTGAAGACTTTAAGTAATCAGTCTTCGTTTACTCGAATCATTTCACAGATTCAACATTTTCACGTATACCTGTGACCTAACATTCAGCTCGATATATTTACATCGTTGACTATTGTATCCATAATGATCAGAGTGTCTCAACGTGCCAAAAACTATACAAAATAACTTGGAATGTTTATTTATCTTAACGTTCCACTGAACGTCTGTTTAAATGAGCGATTGAAAATCCTCATTGCTTTAAATATCTGATCATAGAAGTTTTGAAACCGTGGCAGAAAATAGGATGAAACGAGTATTGATAAGCTTATCAAACTGTTCATCCATCCCTCTAAACTCAACTAGCATTGTTGTGCATGATGATGGTTATGGGATGTAGAACCTGAACTTCATCGAATACATTGTGTTGGCGAACCGTAATAAATGAATTTCAACTAAGAAGCTGAATGCATTTATTTTCGTTATGTGTATACCATGCATTCAAATCCGTGAACGGAATACACACAAGCAGAGAGATGAAACCAAACATTTACACACGAATACAAAAGTTTACTGTAAGAATTCAATGCATTACAGGACTAAATATATCAGTATACGGTAACGACCAATGCGACAAAAGTTACTTTCGCATTTTATAACATGCATAAAAATATTAAGGTGAGTTACATTAGGACGACCAACATATTACAATAATAATAGTTTACAGCCAATAACATACCAACAAAGATTTTTCCTCCATGTTTGTTTTCATAAAACCTACGTTGACATTCGATCACTAAATTAAATGATTTGACAGTTTTAGTATTTTTTTTTGGATTCGTTAGCCTACCTTCATCAGGCTGTACATCATGACTTTTCAATTCCACAGTTATATCCGCTATAAACAAATACATTTCAAAACAACAGTATTATAATTTAGTGTGAGAACATGGAAGGGTAGTCGGTTTACATGGTTTCAAATCGATAACTGACTTCAATTCAACAATCATTGAAAGACAATAAGCAATTAGCACATACTGTGTGAATTGTGTTCTGACTATCAATGATTTACTACATGTAAATGGTTAATAATACAGAATAATACAAAGTTGCATTATCCTTAGCTTTGTTATAATGCCTACTGGCATATCTTGTTCGAATAATCACTACATGAAATAATGTGATTCGTTCTTTGTTTTATTCTTATCAACGTATAGCCATTATGCATAGTTCTCATGTTTACTAGACATTTATTGTATCTGACAATCAAGTATCCATGATATATACTTCAGGTTTTGTAATTCTGACTAAATTAGTTACACAGGTTGAAATCATGAGTCAGTTGAAGCTAGACCACCATTGAAAACCTGGAAGCACTGGATGGCCGTTTCGTCCTAGTGTGGGACTCCTCGGCAGTGCGCATCCACGAACCCGCTCCCTGCGGGATTCGAATCCAGGACCTACTGGCTTCACGCGCGAGCACTTAACCACTAGACCACTGAGCTGGCATCCAACGGTGTTATTGTCTAACTTCAACCAATCCACGAAGTTGCGCTATCGAGCACCAATGTCTTCAGTGAGCAGATTTCTCACAACAGACCTGGTTGAACTCCACTGCTGAGGAGTCCCATACTAGGACGAAACGGCCGTCCAGTGCTTCCAGGTTTTCAATGGTGGTCTAGCTTCAACTGACTCATGATTTCAACCTGTGTAACTAATTTAGTCAGAATTAAAAACCTGAAGCACATATCATGGATACTTGATTGTCAGATACAATAAATGTCCAGTAAACATGAGAACTGTGTAACGACGTTTAAGAACTATGCACAATGGATGTACATTGATAAGAATAAAACAAAGAACGAATCACATTATTTCATGTAGTGATTATTCGAACAAGGTATGCCAGTAGGCATTTTTGGAGTCGATCAAGCAACTCTTCAATTCAGTAAATTTGAGATATTCAAATAATCAACGTACCTATTAGCTGTTCAATAACACGTTTATTTGTTTGTATTCTCTCGTCAAACAGTTTCGACTGAGCT
This sequence comes from Schistosoma bovis, assembly GCA_944470425.2. Classification (NCBI taxonomy): domain Eukaryota; kingdom Metazoa; phylum Platyhelminthes; class Trematoda; order Strigeidida; family Schistosomatidae; genus Schistosoma; species Schistosoma bovis. The sequence continues at coordinate 2,484,913 of OX103958.1, read as the reverse complement.
GTGAACAAAATTACGGAAATATTTGTCTTGATTGAAGAAAACGTATCTCATTTTATGACTGAAAACATCAATATGGAGAAATATATTTCTTTTTAATGGATCACAGTTGTATGCGCCTATCCAAGATCCGAATGTTCTATATGCAATCACTCATTTAATAACTGAAAGTATGCAGTAAATTAGGCAACATAGATGACTGAATCTACGTAATGATTATGTCCTACCATAGAACAATAAACCATCTTCACACAGAGCTGATTATGTGAATGAAATCCTCAATGTCTGAAAGAACTACGTCAGTATCTGTAATGCACTGTGATTTATGATCTTCAGTAGTAGACAAGGAAAACAGCAGAACATGATTTCAGTTAGTAAACAGTATTAAATCTTAAGTAGTAAATGATTCAATGATTAAAGAAGATAAAGAAGTGGTAACTTGCCTTCATTTTTATTAACTGTTCTTTGAATTTTATCCATATCAATGTGTGAAGAGTTCGCTTCTAGATATGAGAAGAATTTCAAAAGGTCAACTACTAATTCACACAACAAGTACATTACGATTATAAAAATGCATCCTCTGGAGGATGGAAGATTTGATGTGTGTATAATGGTCAAATAGTATAGAAACGTAATTAACTTTTATTACTGATATGATCATATGTGACTGATGTAACATTAAACACGAGCATCGAAGTGTTGATACTCGTGATAATGAATGCAAAGAGATACACATTACTTACTAACTTACTTACGCCTGTTACTCCCAATGGAGCATAGGCCGCTGACCAGCATTCTCCAACCCACTCTATCATGGGCCTTCTTTTCTAGTTCCATCCAATTCTTGTTCATTTTTCTCATGTCTATCTCCATTTCTCGGCATAATGTATTCTTTGGTCTTCCTCTTTTCCTTTGGCCCTGAGGATTCCATGTGAGGGCTTGTCTTGTGATGCAGTTGGGTGCTTTCCTCCATGTGTGTCCTATCCACTTCCAGCGCTTCTTCCTGATTTCTTCCTCCACTGGGATCTGGTATGTTCTCTTCCACAATAGGCTGGTGTTATTAGTGTCTGGCCAATGGATCTGAAGTATTTTGCGTAGACAACTGTTAATAAACACCTGTATCTTCTGGATGATGGCTTTTGTAGTTCTCCAGGTTTCTCCCCATACAGTAGAACTGTCTTGACATTTGTATTGAAGATGTTGACTTTGGTGTTGGTTGAAAGACAGTTGTTTTGAGTTCCAGATGTTTTCCAGTTGTAGATATGCTGCTCTTGCTTTGCCAATCCGCGCCTCCACATCTGCATCAGATCCACTGTGTACATCAGTGATACTGCCCATATATGTAGAGGTTTTAACATCTTCCAAATCTTCTCCGTCAACTGTGACTGTATAGGTGCATTCTGTGTTGTATCGGAGAATCCTGCTTTTCCCTTTGTGTATATTGAGACCTACTGCTGCTGAGGCTGCTGCTACACTGTTCTTCTTCTCCTGCATTTGTTGTTGCGTTTGGGATAGAAGGGCCAGATCATCTGCGAAGTCTAGATCATCCAACTGCATCTTAGATGCCCATTGTATCCCGCGCTTCCCTTCAGACGTTGACGTCTTCATGATCCAGTCGGTCACCAGGAGAAAGAGAAAGGGTGAGAGTAAGCAACCTTGCCTAACACCGGTCTTCACTTCGAACGACTTTGTCAACTATCCTCTAAGCCCAATTTTCAAGTGTAACCCATCATATGAGTTCTGTATGATATTGACTATATTCTGAGGCACGCCTTAGTGTCGAAGAAGTTTCCATAGTGTTGTTCTGTCCACGCTATCAATGATATTGATGTAGAGTGATGAATTCCATTCAATTGATTGTTCCACAATGATCCGTAGAAAAGAGATACACATACACAGTCATAATGACTTTCAATAAAGCAAGTGTCGTACATGATTGATTTTACAGTAAGTTGTATTTAAAGTAAGATATCAGAACCCAATTCGAATATGAGCATAAATATCTGTGTAATCATAATACTTGTACACATATATGACATCTTATAGTTTAAATATGTGAAAACACGCATTGTGTTCCATGTTTCATCCAGTCGTTTACCGACTTACAATGTTTATTGTTTCATTAGGAGTGTGATCAAGTCAAATGAAGCGATTAGTACTAATGGATATCAATATAATATTAGCATGGACGTGAATCATGTTGAATGTTTAACATACAAATAGCATCCTTTACTTCATTCACATGGAATGAAGTATAATCGTCAGAAGGACGACTCATTATAAGCTCAATGGTCACTAACTTTGGAGCGATTTTCTCGTAGTTACTATAGGGAGTTACGACTAATGCAGTCAATCATTACAAACATGGCAGTTAATGTTCATTATGCTTGTTTGCAGATTGCATAATTCCTCTTAATGTTACTTAATTTGAAAATGAGAACAATCGAAACATGAATCAGTGATCTAATTGTATCCTACTTGTCATGAGGCATGAATCGTAAATGTTCTTTGCCAGCATTGATTCGCAATGTTCAGAAGACGGTGTTCAGCATTAAGGAACTGTTCAGTTTTATATATTGTCTTCTATTTCGCCACCTCATTTAAGATTACAAGAAAAGTCGTCTTGAAATTAAGTGGATTGCCTATGCGGTCGACAGTGATTTGTTAGCAACTAACCAACAACTATAAAGTATCAGTATAACAGTCCCATTATAGCTTGGAACTACGTATAAATCAAATTCAGATGTGATTATCGATTCTATCTAGTGAACTAAACAAATAGCCGATTTGATACATAAACCATAAAGCAATCAGTAATTCTCTTTCTATAATACGTTTTTATACATTCATATCTATCTTCACTTCTCTTCAGTCTTGTGGTGTCATTCTGTTTGGTTAAATAATAACTGGGACTGATTTCTAAATGAAATTAAGTTGGTATACAATTGATTTCTATCATTTACTCTTGTACAATGAAACATTGGTATAGTCACAGTAAAAGTTACTAAGTTCAGTCTATAAAATTTGTGAATGATCGTTCTTGCAACGACTAGTAAATCAAACTATTTCATCCTTTATATCCGATACAACTCTCTAGACTGTGCTGAGTTCATGAGATTACAAAGTGTTGTATAACTATGACAAGATAATTTGACTAAACGGACATAAATTAACGTCGGGAAACAAAGAAAGAAGAACATTACTATACCTATGATCTCATTCGAATGTATGTCATGGTATTCATGTTCGCCTTATACATTCTTACATTAAGTTTTGTCTCCATCGTCTGATTTCTAGAATGATACATTCACTGTGTCGTGTGGCTAAGTATTACGTATTTCATTATGATGCTACTAACCCATGGAAACATGTCTATACAAAATGGGCATTATAAATCGGGTAACCATACGTTTCTTATCATGAATTCATTACCGAATAGGATCATTGAAATTATTCTGTCTTTTTACAACTTGACTAATTTTTTCTCAATACAAAGACATTTACTCATTAACTCAGTGACCACAAAACAAACATTTGTTGTAAGTATTACTTTCAACTACCCAATAATGTGAATGAAAATGACTATAGTCTGTGCTGGTCTACAGTTATGTTTACCTTATTCATAAATCAACTTAATTTAGCACTCATAACAAAGTTTTCAATAATGGGAAACATGAGATTCATGCAAAATGAATAATTAGAGGTGATATTCATGGTAGTACAAACTGTTGCTTCTAAATCAGCTATGTAATAGATCTTCTCAGATGTTGCTAGTCGAAAGGAGCTGTCATACATTTTCATGGTATCACTGGATTATTCTGAAATAAACTGAATGACAAAGATTCAAACGTTCATCTTCGTGATTCTGTTTCCTATTTGATAATGCTGAAACAGAACCGCAATTCAAATAGCTTATCAATCGAGGTAGACTACAACATATATGTATGAATACAACAATCAAAACACTATGTAACTCTAGCTAGTCAAGTATGGTTAAAGTCAATATTGGTGAAATATTATACACTGTAAATACTCGAACACACTCACCCATTTGTTTAGTTACACAAAGCAACAAAATGATGATGATACAGTTGTATGCCATAGAATGAAGTACGACTCCGGTGTCACTCCTAATAAAACGGAGTCATCACTTTCATCTTTTATAGTAAATACAGAACAGAAAGGTATTCACCAATCACATTTTGATAAATACAGTAAAATATTTGAATAACGATGAATGGTGTTGTTTTTATAATTAGATCTGATGATTCAGATAATCCATCTTGATTGTCGTTCCGTTGAGAAACACCCACACTCATATAGATCGAAAGTATTTCTTTGATCATATTGAATGATTGAATTTTATCTTTTGTTATTTGGCTTCATTTAATGAATGATTGTTGACAAACAAAACAAAACAAAACCAGACTAGTTCTATCTGGAATGCGCTAGTCTTGTCTGATCAACACTGACATGCTCACAATACTCTATAAAAGTCTATGAAAAGATAATTAGACTGAAGAAATATTTCTTCTTAATTAGCTATTTATTAAGGCTCTATGGAGATAGTTTGGTTATACAAGTGAGTAGAAAGTCGGTACCATTTAGATGATGGTGAGTCAGTTTACCATCTGGATAATTGAAATCATAACTGGAATGAGTTCGGTTATCTATTTATTTTGAAGAAGTGGCTTACACTTAGTCACGTAACGTCAATTATACCTTCTTTCACTTATTGAGATTTAAGGAAAGGTATATTTACTATTAGACAACAAGATTATCAAACAAGTTACACACAATCGAATGATAAACTATTATGCTAAAAAGATAGAATTGTGTGACATAGCAGGTGAAGAGAACATTTCGAAAGTAATGACAGTATTTCGGTAAATTCAAAGGTTGTATAAGCTTTTCCACTTTATGGGCATGAGATCTTATGATATGCATTTCTGTGGTTCCTAAAGTATATAAGAAATGGATACGGGAGACATAGAGTAAATTCTGCGATAAGGTCCTGAAATACATTTCATTGATCACCACTGTTATGACTTTAAGTTGGGTCGTTTTTTACCCTGTGCTAATTGTTGTGTCCTTGACTGAAGAGATTAGAGAACAGCGTATTTATCGATCGATTACAGTGACACGTAAACACGTACGGACGGCCTAGAGTCTCGATTGGTTTGCGCTTCCCTGTCTAGCCCAGTCAGTTGAGTCCAGAACACAAGCCACAGCCTCGGAGATATGAATCATTATATTTCAAACATACTTTGTTTATATACCAATCAAGCATACCACATCGTACCATAAAATAGAAAACAACATTTTGTACAATATTCAACAAGTGAACAGTTATCGACCAATAGAAAATGTCCATTTAAAGTCCAACGACACCATTGGACTTAACATGATAATTATTGGTCTATTCCTCCGCATTCACAACAACCACCCAGTAACCAATCAATTATGGATAGGAGTTGATCCTATTTTGACTAAAATACTCAAAATACTCTTCGTCAATTAATCTAACCAAAGCCAAAACTCAGTTTTAGAACCAACTGTATTGTGGCTAACCAAAAGCTAATATCTACGACTTTGGGTTGGCTGCTTAAACTGTAAACTAAGACCCTGCTCCTTTACAGTAACTAGATGTATAGTTGCAATATATTGCAAATTGATCATGCAAATCCGCTAATTTAGCTGATTTCAACTCATATTCACATGGAAAAGTAAAAATTATCCAGTATATATATATAATTCTAACCTTAGACTTGTTATGTGTTATATGTATATGCTATCTTGGATACTACTTATAAAACGTAAATAATCAGATCTGCTTTTTTGGGTCACTCCCATTGTCCTGGCTTTAAAACAATAACGATTCTGTATTTGTGTCGACTGAATGTAGTCAGTTTCTTGTGTAAGTAAGTAAGGAAGGAAGGAAGAATGTAGTCAGTGAGTGCCTGTTGCCTGAATAGTCAGGCAGACATATTTTTATGTGTTTGATGGCAACGATTCATCGATATCTTACATCGCTTTTTGTGTTTTTCTATAGCTCATCTCCCAATTTTCAACAGCTTATAATTATTGTGAAACGTTTTGGCAGATGTAAGGCCAATTTCAGACTCCCTTTTCAGACTCATGGTTGAGGATGGATGGAGGCATGTGGATTAACATACAAATGGAGGTGCAGCTTATGTAGTCTCAAGGTTTGTTGTTTTGGTCATAACTCACTACAGATCAAGACGATCAAAATCAGGCTACAAACAGATTAGTAGACGTGAATTACAAAACTTATGATGAGTGATTTCCGTGACCACAGCTATATCACAGTGATGCTCCTCAATTACGGCAATATAAGCGTGTCCGGTCAAATTAAAATCACATCATTTTTCAAGTAGATATCGATCATGTCCAATTACAGAATGGGAATACAGAATGGGCTTCACCAATATGCTTGACATATTTTTTTATTAGTGAGATCTTCAAGCTAGTGCACCAACTTCATCCAATTACCAATCTAAAAGGGAGTTAATTAACGTCCAAAATGCGCTTGCTTTCTACATATTTTATCCGCACTACTGTAAACTATCCTAGGACTGAATATGATTACTTCTTCATTGTGCTCTTCTGATTGGATTGAAACTTCCGAATGACTCTTATGAATCGTGCATTCACCTATTATTTGGCCAATAAGTACTTTGTAATGAATACATAGACACTGCAGTACTTTGGAGTTGTTTCATATTGGTTTCAATGCTCTTCAAGAAAGCATAAGGGTTGGCTGTCGCCCAGTTATTCAACACCCAAGCTCACAATTGATTGATCACTGGGTGATGATCAATCTCATGCTTGTCTAGTCCTTATTAGTGCAGATCGAATGCTATCGATCAGGTACACCTTGCTGACGAGTGCCAAGTAGCACGAAACCCGGGTCCAGGGTTTCCTGTTGACTACCTCCAACCACCATCTAACACCCAAGCTTTCCATCACAAATCTCCATCAAAGAACTCTGAAGACTTTTATAGATCTGAGTCACAAATATACCTAGAATTTCAATCTACATACTTATGTTATGCAGTCATCGGTAATTTTATTGATAATCACACTAGATTTCGAAGTTTATCCGCTTCTTTCCGAACGCACGTGGTTGGATTATCAGCATAAATAAAAAAACTACAAGAACCTAGTCTCAACATAAATCACGACATTTCTCTCAGTCTACACCAAGCACTGAAGGTTCTGTGATCAAAAACTTCGTTTGATCTAATTATACAGAGATAGCGAACGGTGATAGATATTTTTGTTACTACATATATTCCTACTTTAAACATTGAATCACTATTCAGAATATAACAAATCATCAGGCTAAACTCATCCAACATGTTACTTGATCATCCAAATCTATCACTAAATTACGGGACCTGAAATATCAGTGAAATCGGGAAACTAATAATCGATTTTCATGAAAGTATTCACTGAAATTTGAGTTGATTTTGATAATTGTGTCTATATTGCCATAAGTGGTTGTCTAAAATTTAATTCATCCGTTTAGGAAGTTATTGCAACCAACGATCTCGAAAAAGACGAAAATAGCATCGAACCATCGTCTTCTGAATGTTTCAGTAAATAGGGAAAATGTCTTACTTACTCACTCACTTACGCCTGTCACTCCTCGTGAAGGAGCGTAGGCCGCTCACCAGCATTCTCCATCCAACTCTGTCCTGGGCAATCCTTTCCAGCTCCTTCCAGTTCCTATTCATCCTTTTCATATCTGCTTCTATTATCCGACGTGATGTGTTCTTAGGCCTTCCTCTTTTTCGCTTCCCTTCAGGATTCCAAGTTAGGACTTGTCTCGTGATGCAGTTTGACGATTTGCGTAGTGTACATCCTATCCATTTGCGTCGTCTTTTCCTAATTTCCTCTTCAGCTGGAAGCTGATTTGATCTCTTCCGTTGGTGGGTTGACGTCTATGGGAAGATCTATGTGTGCCTCTTCGATGTCCGGTGGATTCATTGGAGCCGGTTTATTCAGGAGTTCCTCGAAGTATTCTACCCATATGTTCCGCTGTTGTTGAATTTCAGTGATTGGATTGCCTTCTTTGTCTTTGACCGGCCTCTCTGGTTTACTGTATTTCCCTGATAGTTTCTTCGTTGTATCGTAAAGCTGTTTCATATTTCCTTCTCTTGCAGCTTTTTCCGCCGTCGTTGCTAGTTCTTCCACGTATTTCTTCTTGTCGGCTCTAATGCTCCTCTTCACTTGCTTGTTTGCTTCTGTGTATTCAGCTTGTGCTTGGACTTTCTCTGCTCGTGTTCGGCTGTTGTTAATTGCTGCCTTCTTGTTCTTCCTTTCTTTGATCTTGTCCAGTGTTTCTATAGAGATCCATTCCTTATGCTGGTGTTTCTTTAGGCCCAGAACCTCTTGACACGTTGAAGTTAATGCTTCTTTGATACTTTTCCAGTTATCCTCCATAGTAGTTTCTCCTTTCAGTAGATCTTGTGAGGCTTGGAACCTGTTGTTGAGAGCTATCTTGAATTCATTGAGTCTGTCAGTATCTCGAAGGAAGACTGTATTGAACCTTTGTATTGCTGTTTGTCCAGTTGTCCAGTTCTTTTTTAGCTTCAGTTTTAAATTGACTACAACTAGGTGGTGATCTGAAGCTATGTCAGCTCTTCTTCTGGTTCTCACATCTTCCATTGTCCTTCGGAATTTTTTGTTGATGCAAATATGATCTATCTGGTTCGCTGTAGTGTGATCCGGTGAGATCCATGTAGCTTGTGTGGAAATATTGTGCCTCCTATGACCAATTTGTTGAATCCACATAGATTTGCAAATCTTTCTCCATTTTCGTTTCTCTCTCCCAGTCCATGTCGTCCTATGATACCTTCATAACCAGTGTTGTCTATCCCGACTTTGGCATTTAGATCTCCCATAAGAATGGTTAGGTCGTTTCTTGGGTATTTCTTTATGATTGACTGCAGCCGCTCGTAGAATTGATCTTTAATGTCGTCGTTGCTATCATTGGTGGGTGCACAACATTGGATAATGTTCATTGTGATCCCCTCCTTCTTTGTTTTGAACGATGCTTTGATGATTCTGGATCCGTGAGATTCCCAGCCTACAAGTGCATTTGTGCTACTTTGGACAGCATTAGAGCGACTCACTGAGTGTGTGGAGCATTTTCCTTTTCATGACCGGAGTATAGCAGCATCTCTCCCGTAGCTAGCTTTTTCTGTCCAGCTTGAGTCCAGTGGGTTTCGCGGATTCCCAGTATTGCCAAGTTGAATCTCCTCATTTCCGTTGCTATTTGACTGATCTTCCCGGTTTCCCACATTGTTCGAACGTTCCATGTACCTATAAAAATTGCTGCTCTGGTTGTTAGAAGGGGCATCGGCCTCGTGGTTTCCGAAGGAACTCGGCTTTCACCATGAAAAGTCATAATTCTTCTAAAAGAAGACCTTCTAACTCCCAGGGCAGAGTTAAAGTGGTTTGAATTATTTTTTCTGGTTGGCGTTTTGTTAGCGAGTTAGTTTTCTACGGGATGAGGACACTAACCCCATGCACAACCCTCCTCCTTTACCCGGGCTTGGGACCGGCAGTAACTCTAGAAGAGCCACAGGCAGAAAATGTCTATTTTACTACAATCACCGATTCGATCACCAACCCCCTAGAAACAAAAGTTTATTATTTACTGATAAGTTAAAATGAATAGTATGTGAAAATAAATGTTGCAGAAGTACTCATGGTGATCATTCATCCGAAATTACTTTTTCTTTAACGTCTACAGGAACCTCATGTAAATTCATTGTTTAGATCTAAAAGTTATCCCATATTTGTTAATGAAGACTGCCAAAATGTACTCCCAGTAAAGTAAACAAATCTGAGAAATGCGAGTCTGGATAATTTGCTTTCAGTATAGCTTTTTGCTTCGAGAAATATCCCAACTATTTTTCTTGGAGGCACGTGTGATATGCTCGATGACTCGTATTCATCTAGAATCAAAACTTCCCTCACTTTACACGCTATATTCTGAACAAATTGGGCGGAACGATTAATTCACCTTAATATCTTTAAACTCACTCATGCCAAAATGAGGAAGTGTTGAAGGGTGGATATTAATCAGACTGCAACCAGCAATCTGATTTTCAGTAAAGCATTCCTAATAAAAGCGTATTAGTTCAACACATTTAACTTTGTTCTGAGAATATCGAATGTCTTCAATCCAAGAAGCAACTTGATTAACATCATAAAGTAGACCTTTTGGGATTTGAGTGCTATTACAGATTTCAGCGAAATACATCACTATCAATACAAAATATCGAATTTCCGCCACTCATATTCACGGTTACGTCCCATCATCCGATAACATTGCGACGACTTTGAACTGTCAACTCTAGTAACACAATACACTTTATTGATTCATCCCTGATCTTAGACGGACATTAGCAACTCATGCAGCACGTGAATATCCAGTCACATAACATCTTTCTTGCTTTTGTACGGAATGTGTTCTTTAGCATGTATACATATTATATTCATAACATTATGAATCTACTCTTACACGCCTTCTTTGTACTTCTGTGTGTGTCACTCATTATTTCATCCCTTCGTCTTACTAATTAGTATATATATTGAGCTATATCAGCGTTATTAGTGGTTTATAAAAGGGACTTGACACGCTTGGCTTCTCCGCTTTAGCTCGCTTTTCCGATTCCCATTTTTAACAGCTGTTTGAATAAAAAATACATAGAATGAATTACTTCTACATAATCCGTATTTGACAGTGTCAGTGGTAATAAGAAAGAATAGTGTTCGCCAGGAGTAGACATTACCCAAGCATAACTTCAGCAGATGGTTGGTACCATCTGTTCGCCAAGCCATGACTCCGTATAACCCGCCTACGTGCCTTTCAGTTTGATATGCTCGACTATGAGCATTTAAATCACCATTTTTGGTGCTTCATCAGAGCGTTTAGCTTTTTATGGGGAGTTGGATAGATTCCTATCACATTCGTCTTTAATTTCGTTCAATCTGCAATCAGTGGGTGCGTAGGTATGGACAACGAAAAGACAACAACATGTGTTCTTATATTTTCGAGATTTCAATATCACACTTAGCCGGAACGCAAACAAGCCAATTTTTAACTGGAATCCAGTCTAGCAGAACCTGTTCTGCCTCAATGGTTAATGCTACTCCTACATCACCAAGAACACGATAAATATCAGTGAAGTCTCCATGTAATCGGAAGGCAATTCGTTCCATTCATTTATGTTGACATGGTGAGGTCAAATGAATGAGCGTGATTGGATCCTATATGTGCATTTCTCAGAAAGCATGCATCGATTGAACGAGGTTCCAGCATCTTGGCTTAAGAAGCCTGTTGTCCTATTCAACGGAATGTCAAAACTTCAAAAGTTCCGACATCTGGCTTAGAGCTTGATTATAAGAGACTAACAGTAACACTTCTTGAACTGGAATCACTGCCATTGGTGGTACGTGGTGATAAAGATATGGGAGAAGGGTTGGTCGTGGGAATGGGATAATTATGAAGAGATGAAAGAAAGATTTTCTCATGGACAGAACGATTTCGGATGGTGTTAGTGGAATCTGCGCACATTGTGGACGGATTCTTTGCTTAAGAGACCTGAAAAGAGAACTGAATTAGTGGGAGTCTTAGCGACTTGACAGCGTGACTACATAGCCTGAGGAACAAGTGGTTGTGGCTGTGCGAGCACAGCGATTCTATAGGATGTTTCCGTGGTGTTAGGTCACCTGCGTGAAATAAGATTTCCTGGAGACGCTGGTCGCTAGATGGAAACACCCCACTGCTGACACACCCTCTACAGTCAGCAGTACGTCTTCATTTGAATTCTATAAATACGCAGTGTAATATTACTCCAGTATTTTCGGTTGGTTACTTTTCAACTCGCTATTCAGTCGTTTTCACGAGTTACTTCATATATTTCGATTTCAGTAACCAAATGTCTATATACGTGTGAAAAAATGTATATATGGGATAAATGTTGTATGCAAAACGGAATATCACAAAGTTCTCATCAATTGCACATCGTCTTTGAATAAACCTTTATAAACTACTTTGTTACTCCATTTCTTTTGTCACTTCCACTGTCCTTTGTTTTTATTTCTCTTCCGTCAGTAACAATCTTACTTCCAATTCACGATAAATATTACTGACGTTTGTTTGTATTAGTACCATACATATACCTGAGGTAACAAATCCCTTAAATAAGCTTAAATCGCTGTTCTGGATTCTAAAATGTCGAAACATGAATTATGGAGGTTAGAGATTTATCTGGTATAGTTCATTGAATGTCTTCAGTTGTGCATAAACGACAAATTGAAGACCGGCGTGATTTTTCTATGCTTGTTCAAGCGTGTGAATGAAAATGTGCACTTTGCAGTTGCATTTGCTTCACTCTCAATGGTGCATGAGAAAGTTTTTCCCTAACATTTTATGTTGTAGGTATTCTCATAATCAACTGATCAAATGGAATTGATCTACATACATCATTTGAAATTTCATGACTGCCGAGTAAGGATTCAAAGTTGTGCTTTTAACAAACGCTTATGAATGATAACTGGTATGTTTTGTGGCCGGGTGAGATGTCTACACTTGATTTCGTTGGGATAAATATGGAAAGCACTGTCTAACAATGTGACGTACGTCATCCATACTGATATGCAATCTTTCTATACACGAGCCCAGCTGATTAACTCAGGGGAAAATTTGAGACTGAGAAAGGAAGTTTATTGGCCAAGCGAGTTGATATGTCTGTAAACTGATTTATTTACGTACATATCCCTTGGAAAATTGGGCCACCAAACATGTGTGTCACCTAGGTAGTATTGCAAAACTTTCTTGGCTAGTCGAGCGCACTTATCACTTGGTCGATGTTTGAGTAAACTTAATCCTCGCTAAGCTTTAACTTTGAAGGACTCAAGCCACAAGACTGTTGTAGGGGAAACTTTGACTACCTATACTATCACAAAGTACTATTTTGAGATTTTCCTGTTTCGGACGAAGTTGGATACACTTTTCTCAGGCTTGTTAAACAAATGTTTACATTTTTATAATGGTAAAATCTGAAGAAATTAATAGTTCTCTCTTCCCTCATTTATAGAAAACGGGTCGTGAGCATGGAGGTGAATGACAACTTAATTCTTACTTACCCACTCAATCACGCCTTATTCCTGAGAGAAAAAGGATTGGCCAATAACCAGGCTTTTTCAAACTACACTAAGTAGTAGACAGGATGATTTTGATATCTGTCTTCAATAATGAGGCACTGAGTTCTTTGGTCTCAGGCTTTATATTTCATTTATGGATTTGAAGTTAGAGCATGTGTGAAGATGATGTTATTTGGCGAAAGCCAAACGAGCTTTCCGAATCCATGCTGAGATTTCATCAGAAACCAACTTATTCGGGATGGTCAGACTTCAAAGATAAGTGAGGTTGTAGACGCGTCCGACTACTTTACTGTCTATCCTCGGTTCAGGTTTTGACGCAGGCCAGTCCTCAAAAAGCAACTTGCATTTAAAGGAGGAGAAACGCGTCACAAACACTCTGGCATCGCTCCTAAGTGCTAACAAAAGACTGCATTTTCTCAGCGTTTTGATCAAACAGGACTTTGTCATCTGTGTATTGTGAGTCGACAAGTGGGCCTCCTGGTAAGAGATCAATGCCCGAAAGTTCAGTCGACGTTAGTTCTATTTCTATCAGTAGGTCTGTGATGAATTTAAACCTAAATGAAAAGAGTGAACAGCCTTGACGAACTCAAGATGAGATTTCAAAGTCAAATGACGGTTTGCCCTAAGCTCTGACTCGACTAGTGGTGTTTAAGTAAACAGACTTCACATGGTTTACGTACCCCTGAGGTAGGTCTTTCAAGGACAGGAACTGCCAGAGTATCTCGCGGTCTATGGAGTTAAACGCTTCTTTTAAGCCAAGAAAGAGCATCATTGTCGGACGCCGATAGGCATAACTGGGTTTTAGAACCTGAAGATTAATGAATATTTCGTGCCTATATGTAACACTTGTTCTTTTGATAGAAGGAAGCAGAATAGTAGTGAATAGGTTTTTATTAAGATGAAGAAACTAACACTGGTTCGCGAAGGTTTTGGAGGAACTTCCGACTACGCAAATTTTGCAAGTCATTAGGATCATGATCTCGGCTCTACGCTTGCCAAAATTTTTCATAATAATTATAAGTTTTTGGTAATTGAGGTATGAGCCATACAAAAAGCACAAATGGCGATATAAGATAAAGATGAATTGTTGCCATCAAACACATGAAAATGTGTATACGTAACTATTCAAACAACAGACACACACTGTCAACAATCGGTCAATGCAACTATAGAATTATTATTGGCATACGAATGTTTTAAAGCTAAGAAAGTGGAACTGACCCAAGAAAACCAGATTTGATCATTTACGTTTTATAAGTAGTATCCAGAATAGCATATACACATATAACACATAAGAAGTCTGAGATCATCATTATATATATACTTAACATTTTACCTTTCTCTATGAACAGAAAATGAAAAAAAAAACAATATAAGAGGATCTGGATAAACAATATGCAGTGTGGTGTAAGTAAACATTTAATTACTCTGAAGGAGTAGGGGTTAAGTTTACAGCTTGGGTGGTTAAATAAAAGTACTAGATATTCTCTTTTTTGGGTTATCAACAGGGGAGTTGGTTCTAAAACTTAGTTTTAGTTTAAATTAGGTCAAACGATCAAGAGTATTTCGAATATTTGTAGTCAACATATGATCAACTCGTATCCACAATTGATTGTTCACTGGCTTGTGACCAATAAGAGTTATGTAAGGTCATTATCACAGAACTTAATCTATCGTTCCCGAATCCAACTCTTATATACTTTAGAAACCATGGAAATTCATATCATAAGACTTTATTGCACAAATCCTACTGAAGAAGAATCATTATTCTCACCGGAAACCAAACAATATCAACATCATTTACATACAATTTCCACTACCATTGATTCTCTTTTGTATCTAGTTGTGGTAAGTAGGTGATAATGAAAACACACTTCAGTTATGATTTCAATTATTCAAATGTTAACTTGATTCACCATCATCTAGATGGTATCGACTTTCTACCCTTTTGTATAACTCAACTATCTCCGTAGAGCCTTAATGAACAGCTAATTGACACAAAATATTTCTTCAGTCTAATTATCTTTTTATAGACTTTTGTAGACTATTGTGAGCATATCAGTGTTGACCAGACAGGATTAGCGCATCCAAGATAGAACTAGTCTGGTTTTGTTTTGTTTCTTTGTCAACAATCATTCATTAAATGAAGCCAAATAACAAAAGATAAACTTCAATCATTCAATGTGATCAAAGAAATACTTCCGTTCTATATGAGTGTGGGTGTTTTCTATATGTGAAACGACTATGAAGATGGATTATCGAAATCACCAACACCATACATCGTTATTCAAATATTTTACAGTAATCATCATAATGTGACTGGTGAATACTTTCTGTTCTGTATTCACTATATAAATTGACAGTGATAGCTGCCTTTTCATTAGGAGAAACCTCAGAGTTGTACTTCATTCGATGGCATACAACTGTATCATCATCATTTTGTTGCTTTGTGTAACCAAACAAATGGGTGAGTGTGTTCGAGTATTTACAGTGTATAATATTTCACCAATATTGACTTCAAACATACTTGACTAGCTAGAGTTACATAGTGTTTTGATTGTTGTATTCATACATATATGTTGTAGTCTATCTCGATTGATAAGCTATTTGAATTGCGGTTCTGTTTCAGCATTATCAAATAGGAAACAGAATCACGAAGATGAACGTTTGAATCTTTGTCATTCAGTTTATTTCAGATTAATCCAGTGATACCATGAAAATGTATGACAGCTCCTTTCGACTAGCAACATCTGAGAAGATCTATTACATACCTGATTTTCAAGCAACAGTTTGTACTACCATGAATATCACCTCTAATTATTCATTTTGCATGAATCTCATGTTTCCCATTATTGAAAACTTTGTTATGAGTGCTAAATTAAGTTGATTTATGAATAAGGTAAACATAACTGTAGACCAGCACAGACTATAGTCATTTTCATTCACATTGTAAGGTAGTAGGAAGTGATCGTAACATCAACTTTGTGTTTTGTCGTCACCAAGTTCATGAGTAAATGTTTCTGAATTGAAAAATAAGTCAAGTAGTAAAAAGACGGAATAATTTCAATGATCCTATTCGGTAATGAATTCATGATAAGAAACGTATGGTTACCCGATTTATAATGCCGATTTTGTAGATGAAGTTCCATGAGTTAGTAAAATCATAATGAAATAGTTACTACTCAACTACACAACACAGTGAATGTATCATTCTAGAAATCAGACGATGGATGTATAAGGCGAACATGAATAGCATGACAATCATTCGAATGAGATCATAGGTATAGTAATGTTCTTCTTTCTTTGTTTCCCGACGTTAATTTATGTCCGTTTAGTCAAATTATCTTGTCATAGTTATACAACACTTTGTAATCTCATGAACTCAGCACAGTCTAGAGAGTTGTTATCGGATATCAAGGATGAAATAGTTTGATTTACTAGTCGTTGCAAGAACGGTCATTCACAAATTTTATAGACTAAACTTAGTAACTTTTACTGTGACTATACCAATGTTTCATTGTACAAGAGTAAATGATAGAAATCAATTGTATACCAACTTAATTTCATTTAGAAATCAGTCCCAGTTATTATTTAACCAAACAGGATGACACCACAAGACTGAAGAGAAGTGAAGATAGATATGAATGTATAAAAACGTATTATAGAAAGAGAAGTGTTGATTGCTTTATGGTTTATGTATCAAATCGGCTATTTGTTTAGTTCACCAGACACAATCGATAATCACATCTGAATTTGATTTATACGTAGTTCCAAGCTATAATGGGACTGTTATACTTTATAGTTGATGGTTAGTTGTTAACAAATCACTGTCGACAGCATAGACAATCCACTTAATTTCAAGACGACTTTTCTTGTAATCTCCCATGAAGTAACGAAATATATGTAATCAGACAGCACTACACAGTTGTTTAATACTGATCACGGTCTTCTCAATATTGGGAATCAATGATGGCAAAGAATATTTACGATTCATGCCTCATGACAAGTAGGATACATTTAGATCACTGATTCATGCTTCGATTGTTCTCATTTTCAAATTAAGTAACATTAAGAGGAATTATGCAATCTGCAAACAAGCATAATGAATATTAACTGTCATGTTTGAAATGATTGACTGCATTAGTCGAAACTCCCTATTGTAACTACAAGAAAATCGCTCCAAAGTTAGTGACCAGTGAGCTTATAATGGGTCGTGCTTCTGACGGTTATACTTCATTCCATGTGAATGAAGTAAAGGATGCTATTTGTATGTTAAACATTCAACATGATTCACGTCCATGCTAATATTATATTGATATCCATTAGTACTAATCGCTTCATTTGACTTGATCACACTCCTAATGAAACAATAAACATTGTAAGTCGGTAAACGACTGGATGTAACATGGAACACAATGCGTGTTTTCACATATTTAAACTATAAGATGTCATATATGTGTACAAGTATTATGAATACACAGATATTTATGCTGATACTCGAATTGGGTTCTGATATCTTACTTTAAATACAATTTACTGTAAAATCAATCATGTACGACACTTGCTTTATTGAAAGTCATTATGACTGTGTATATGTGTCTCTATGCATTCACTATCATGAGTATCAACACTTCGATGCTCGTGTTTAATGTTACATCAGTCACATATGATCATATCAGTAATAAAAGTTAGTTACGTTTCTATGCTCATGTACAATTGATACGTTTAACTATTTGACCATTATACACACATCAAATCTTCCATCCTCCAGAGGATGCATTTTTATAATCGTAATGTACTTGATGTGTGAATTAATAGTTGACCTTTTGAAATTCTTCTCATATCTAGAAGCGAACTCTTCACACATTGATATGGATGAAATTGAAGGAACAGTTAATAAAAATGAAGGCAAGTTACCACTTCTTTATCTTCCTTAATCATTGAATCATTTACTACTTAAGATTTAATACTGTTTACTAACTGAAATCATGTTCTGCTGTTTTCCTTGTCTACTACTGAAGATCATAAATCACAGTGCATTACAGATACTGACCTAGTTCTTTCAGACATTGAGGATTTCATTCACATAATCAGCTCTGTGTGAAGATGGTTTATTATTCTATGGTAGAACATAATCATTACGTAGATTCAGTCATCTATATTGCCTAATTTACTGCATACTTTCAGTTATTAAATGAGTGATTGCATATAGAACATTCGGATCTTGAATAATCGCATACAACTGTGATCCATTAAAAAGAAATATATTTCTCCATATTGATGTTTTCAGTCATAAAATGAGATACGTTTTCTTCAATCAAGACAAAGATTTCCGCAATTTTTTTCACAGCTTATTCGCAAAAGTTTGACGTGAGAGTACAAACAAATAAACGTGTTATTGCAAGGCTAATAGGTACGTTAATTAGTTGTATATCTTAAATTTACTGAATTGAAGAGTTGCTTGATCTGTAGAATTATGGTCTACTATGATATTAGTACTGCTCTAATAATAGACCTAATCCTAAACTTGTCGATTTGTCATGATATAACTGCCTAATCTATAAGATCTTACGTGGAAGTCACACCATCGACTACACCAACTCACTGTATCGTATCAATTACCAATACATGATGAGGAACAAGGTTAGGCTAGAGAAAGAACAATATATTTAATATGAATAGAAGATATAAAGTAACACTGAGATGGACCACGCCTGCATGGACGAGCCATGCCACTCGATCAACTCCAGTCCATTCAATTCCTTGTTCGCGCCTTCTTCATTGTTAGGTATTTATCCGCGTTAAATATTGAATATCTATTTTCTGAGTAGTCTCGTGTTCAGCTTTGTGGATTGTGTGGTTATTGTTCAATGCCACTACAGATCCAAATCAAAAATAACCTAATGAATTTCTCTAATATGTCTGGTTGTGAAGCGTGCACTGATTGCACTTACAGATTGCTCAATTCTAGGCTGTAACTAATTTAGTCAGAATTACAAAACCTGAAGCACATATCATGGATACTTGATTGTCAGATACAATAAATGTCTAGTAAACATGAGAACTATGCATAATGGCTATACGTTGATAAGAATAAAACAAAGAACGAATCACATTATTTCATGTAGTGATTATTCGAACAAGGTATGCCAGTAGGCATTATAACAAAGCTAAGGATAATGCAACTTTGTATTATTCTGTATTATTAACCATTTACATGTAGTAAATCATTGATAGTCAGAACACAATTCACACAGTATGTGCTAATTGCTTACTGTCTTCCAATGATTGTTGAAATAAATTCAATTCCCAATGTGAAACCATAAAACCCGTCGACCCTTCCATGTTCTCACACTAAATTATAATACTGTTGTTTTGAAATGTATATGTTCATAGAGGAAATAAATGCGGAATTGAAAAATCACAGTGTGCAATCTGATCAAGGTAGGATATCGAATCAAAAATACTAAAACTGTCAAATCATTTAATTTAGTGATCGAATGTCAACGTAGGTTTTATGAAAACAAACATGGAGGAAAAATCTTTGTTGGTATGTTATTGGCTGTAAACTATTATTATTGTAATATGTTGGTCGTCCTAACGTAACTCACTTTAATATTTTTATGCATGTTATAAAATGTGAAAGTAACTTTTGTCGCATTGGTCGTTACCGTATACTGATATATTTAGTCCTGTAATGTATTGAATTCTCATCTCTCTGCTTGTGTGTATTCCGTTCACTGATTTTAAGTATGAAATAATCAACGTACAATCAAGTTTGTAAGAATGACATGTTAACTCCGTGACTTGTTATTTATCTGCTAATTAATATTTGAATGCATGGTATACACATATCCAAAATAAATGCATGGGGGTAAGTATTTTGCGAAATTAGACCTATCAGACGCTTATCTACAGATTCCGGTAGCGGATGAGTGTAAGCATTACTTGACAATAAACACTCACAAGGGATTGTTCCGATATAACCGACTTCCTTTTGGAGTAAAGACTGCCCCTTCAATCTTCCAACAAGTTATGGACACTATGTTACAAGACATTCCTGGTACCGCGGCTTATCTCGATGATATATTGATCATGGGTACAGACTATGCTGATTTACGGAATAAGGTGGATACGGTTCTTAGACGCATAGCAGATTATGGATTCAGACTGCGTGCCGAAAAATGTGATTTTTACATGGAGCAAGTCCGGTATTTGGGATTCATAATCGATAAAAACGGGAGAAAACCTGATCCTGAAAATGTCAAAGCCATTAAGTCATGCCTCCACCTACGGATGTATCAACTTTACGTTCTTTCTTGGGAATGGTTAGTCATTATGGAGTTTTTCTGCCAGATCTGCATCGCAATCGTGCTCCTCTTAATTGCTTATTGAAAAAGGATACTAAATGGTTCTGGTTCTGCCAAGAAGCATTCCTAAAACTGAAGCAGCTTCTATCATCGAATATTCTCCTTACACACTATGATCCCGATCTTCCAATTATAGTCTCAGCAGATGCGTCGAACTACGGAATTGGAGCAGTAATTTCACATGCCTACCCTGACGGTTCTGAGAAAGCAATCGCTCACGCTGCGAGATCTCTGACTATGACTGAAAGAAACTACAGTCAAATTGCAAAAGAAGCCCTCGCGATTATATTTGCTGTAAAAAAGTTCCACAAGATGTTGTTTGGTCGGCAGTTCACCTTACTTACAGACCATAAACCTTTACTGACAGTTTTTGGATCTAAAAAAGACATCCCGGTATATACAGCAAACCGGCTACAGAGATGGGCTACCACACTGCTGGGTTATGATTTCAAGATAAATTATCAACCAACAACGGATTTCGGACAGGCAGATGCACTCTCAAGATTGATTGGTCTGCATGAAAAACAAGAAGAAGAGGTGCTTGTAGCTGCTATAGATGTCGAGGCCGAGGTTCACAAAATATTGTCAGACGCAGTTTCCGGACTCCCGGTCACATTTGAAGCCATTAAAGAGGCCAGCAAGAAGGATAATGTATTAAAGATTGTTCGCCATTGCATACTCAATAAATGGCCTTCATCTAGATTACACGGAGAACTCTTACAATACTTTCGTCGACGAGAGTCATTAACAGTTGTCGATTCATGTATAATGTTTAGCCATCGTATCGTTATCCCCAGAAATCTTCGACATCAAGTCATTAAACAGTTCCACAGCGGGCATCCGGGGATAAGTATGTATTCGAGTTGGGATTACCAATTGTAGCGTGGCGTCGAGTTGAGATTAACTATGAACACCGCTACCAAGAAACACGTGCCAAATGAATCAGAAGGCGAGGGTGGACGTAACCAAATAGATCCATAAAATCACCGAGAAGCCAAATATCAGAAGACAGTTAATGGCCAAGTGAGGTTTATTAGCTGGCGATCTCATGGCATCGAAAGGATACCGAGATCGTGCCAGGATACAACCTTGGTTACAGAAGGTAACCGAATTCGCGCGAAGTTACAATCAAAGTGTAAGCGAAAGAAAGGAAGCACAAAATAGCTGTCATTAGCACAGTCAAACAAAAGCACGTTAAAAAAACACTGGTACAGTTGGTTATAATAAAATTGTTTTTATTAAACCAGTCGTGTTCTCGTGATAAACGTGAGTCACTACAAGTAAAATGAAGTCACTAGCTCGTAGCTATGCATACTGGCCGTCAATGGACTATGAGATAGAGCAAAAATGTCGCAGCTGTTGGTCCTGTCAAGAGGCTGCAAAGAATCCAACGAGAGCTGAGCCACAACCATGGCCTAAACCGGACGGGCCTTGGCAAAGAATACATGCTGATTTCGCCGAACCGATACAAGGCAGGAATTACTTAGTTGTTGTAGATGCTTTCACAAAATGGCCGAAAGTATATGACATGCCGAATGCGACTTCAGAGAGTACCATAAGAAGATTGTCAGTATTGTTTTCCTGTTTTGGGGTTCCAGAGATCTTAGTGACTGACAATGGTACTCAGTTTATGTCATCTGCCTTCAAACGCTTCTGCAACGAGAATGGCATATTGCATCTACAATCTCCTCCATACCATCCTCAGTCGAATGGCCAGGCAGAAAAATTCGTGGATACAACTAAAAGAGCCCTGGTCAAAGGGGGAGGTGAGGGTGTCCCGGAACAAGTGATTAATAAGTTCTTGATGTCTTACAGAGTTACCCCTAATCCGGCAGTACCAGAAGGAAAGTCTCCGGCCGAGTGTATGTTCGGAAGGAAAATCCGGACAGTTTTTAACAGTTTGTTCCCGCCCAGAAAGACAAAAAAACCCACGAATGAAAATCGTAAGGTCAATCGTAGCTTCCAGGTGGGTGAAAAGGTACTTGTCAGATCGTATCAAGGTAATAGGAAGTGGGAACCAGGTGTCATAGAACGTCGAATCGGAAATGTGCTGTACCTAGTCCGGAAAGATGTCGGAAAATGCATAAGACATATAAATCAAATGCAAAGAAATGATAGTACAGTGGTCACAGAAAACCGGCTTCCATTTCAATTGCTCGTAGATTCATCTCAGAAGAACCATCATGAGCTCGAATATCGAAAAGACAAACGACGCAGAGAGAAAGCTGTACAACCCTCGAGAGTAATGGACCGCAAGAGGAATGCGACACCCAAGCTTCAGGTGGATCCAAGAAAAAAATCTTACACAACGGACTTTAAAGGGGGGAGGTGTGACGACGGACCACCGGTGAACTCGAGGAAGCTGTAAGAGGCTCATAAGGAGCCGAAGACGTCCCCATCCAA
Organism: Schistosoma bovis; assembly: GCA_944470425.2. Lineage (NCBI taxonomy): Eukaryota > Metazoa > Platyhelminthes > Trematoda > Strigeidida > Schistosomatidae > Schistosoma > Schistosoma bovis. The sequence goes on along the minus strand of OX103958.1, from coordinate 2,461,937 downwards.
TCACCTTTCGGAAGAATGTTCTAGAATTCCAACGTGTAGCTTCCCCATTGGATAATGCTAATAACCCCCTGTACGCGGATTGGAAGACTGTAATGATGATTTCGTTCTCACTAAAAACTATAAATACCTGACAATTTTGTACTATGTTTGACACTGTTTGGAATAATATTCCTTCGTTAGTCTTCTGTCTTCTTATTGCGACTTGGAAGGGTTTGGTGTTCTAGTGCTCAGTTATACGCGGTTGTATCAAGAAAAATCAGCTTTTTCAAGTTATAACAGTATACACATATCCAAAATAAATGCATTCAGCTTCTTAGTTGAAATTCATTTATTGCGGTTCGCCAACACAATGTATTCGATGAAGATCCGGTTCTACATCCCATAACCATCATCATGCAAAACAATGCTAATTGAGTTTAGAGGGATGGATGAACAGTTTGATAAGCTTATCAATACTCGTTTCATCCTATTTTCTGCCACGGTTTCGAAACTTCTATGATCAGATATTTAAAGCAATAAGGATTTTCAATCGCTCATTTAAACAGACGTTCAGTGGATCATTATCATTATCATCGCTAAATTAGTGAATTTACGAAAGCTGTTCAATCTGAAACCAACTTTAACTGTATAGGGAACCGTTAAGATAAATAAACATTCCAAGTTATTTTGTATAGTTTTTGGCACGTTGAGACACTCTGATCATTGTGGATACAATAGTCAACGATCTAAATATATCGAGCTGAATGTTAGGTCAGAGGTACACGTGAAAATGTTGAATCTGTGAAATGATTCGAGTAAACGAAGACTGATTACTTAAAGTCTTCAAAAGATTTCTGACATCACGTTGAATGATTGAGAAAGAATACTGTGCAAGATTCATATTTTCATCTAATGCAACAAACGGTTAGTTTCTTCTTACTGATCGGGTATTGTCATATAATTCAATATTGAATTCTATTAAATGATCAACAAGATCTGTGAATAATACGGTATTCTATGACATTCATCGCTCTATTTGTACTGAATGAGACATTTTGTGTGTTTCAATATACTTTTAATGCATCCATACAACATCAAATTCTTTGATTATACGCTTTCAGATTTGATAAAGACCATTCATTTCAACAAATTTAAAAGTCGTAAGTTCTCTCTTCAGTCCGTTCTACATCAATAATCCGTGATCAATTCAACTGACACATAAGATAGTGATACTTTCAGACAGTTAATTACACTTTTGAATAGAATGGTCTTTAAAGTATTTCGATGAATGTTTTAAATTTATCTTCATTATCAGCTCTGGTTACCAACTATAACTTCACTGATTTGATCAAATGTTTTGAAGAACAAAAGAAGCATCATCAAAGTAAGAGATATATTTCTCAAGATGTTTTCTCACACTGGTATTCCTCGACATTTTGCAGTTTACTAATCTTGTAAAAGGTGTTTGCTCGTTTGTCCGCCACTGACACTAGAATGTCGAAAGAGCATTTCCTACCTGTCTGAGTAATATCATTTTACACATCTGCCATTTTAACTTGCACAAACAATTTCAATGTTACATACACATTCAATAAAACGAGGACTGATCAATGGCACTTCCATGGTCATGATGATGGGAATATGTGAATTTGAAATACGTCCTGATAACAAACTTGTAGTAGTCCCTCGATAAGAAGGTGAACAGTTTATGATAAACAGTGAGGTGTGAAACTTGTTAACTAATTAACAACGCAAGCAATGTTACTAACGATGACATCATGCTGTAAGCGATCACGGTGATGGTTACTAATTTCTACTTTTCTATATATTAGACAAGGGGAAGATAAAATGTACTTTGTTCGATTCCTTATTGAACAACTCTACGTACCTGTTTTTCAGAAATATCACTTCACGAATAAACTTCTTGTAACTTCGTGCATAAACATGTGAACATACAATGACATATGGGTCGTGTAACTACCTGAACGAGCATCAGTTTGACATGATTTTATCTTGTTGTTGATCATACCTCGGTTTTTGTTTCAAATGAATAGTGGAGGCAGATCGTCTAAATGGTTCAGCGTGTTACGTCAATCTACAATCGCAACATATTGAAGGTAAGACAATTCTTTAATGGCTGTTTCTGATTTCATAATGAAATAAGATCAGTACTTGTAATACAGTACTTGTAATATCAAAAGCCTCAACTTACATTAATGTGTTGTATAAGAATTTGTTTCCGATAAGTGATTGTCTTCGTGATTTCGCTATTAACGCTGCCAAACAATCTTTTAATTTTCATATATATTTTCATAAAAGTTATTGAGAAGGTCAATAAGAAATTTGAATCTTACTATGCTATGAAATCGGAATTCAGTTTTTATTCATGTAAGTACTATAAGTCGATGTATTTCAATTATGTGTGTGGATGAGATGTGAATGAATGAATGAATGAATGTGCAACGCGTATTATTCGTTGTTTAAAGTGAACTGTTATGTTATGTCATAGATGATTTGTTAGTCATTTTCATTAAAATGTAGTGTAAGTTATCATTTGTTGACTGTGCATTATGATGTTCGTTGTTTAGTTCGAAAAGGAGTGCATTGCATTATCCATTTTGAATAACCTTATCCATACCCCGCTTCATACTTTGTTTCTGCCAAGGTTTTGTAGTTTCTATGGTCGGATATTTAACATACTGAAAGTTTTCAATTTCTCAGTGTATTATTATGTATTGTTTTGGCTAGTAGGTAGTTTCAAACTTTACACTTCGTTTTCTTTGCGATCGATCAACTGTATACACAAACATCCAATCAATGGAAAGCCATTATTATTATTGTCACGATTAGTCGATCGGTATATCAGTTACAGAAACTCATCGGCTCGTAAAATGTCACTTGAATATTCAAAGCAAGAGGTATGTTGTTCGTGTTGTAGCATTTAATTCAACACTGAGATGCAAGAAATGAAGTTCAACGAGTGTTCAGTTACACTACACCGTACTATCAGCATTTAGATTATTGGACACTGTTGGCTAAAATTAAATTGAAGCATTCGAATTAAGAATGAGATGTTCTCTAAAATTGTTGAACCTGTATTTTACTTTAAACGATGTTTACATAATGACATTAATTGTGGATTTCACCAAACAAAAGTGAAAATGCTGGTCTCATTTTATGATTTCAGTTCTCACCAGATTCGGGTGGGACGATGTTCGTGAAGTATAACGTAAGATTGTGAATAAAATTGAAATCATATTGTTGAATCAAGAATATTTATTAAGACAATGAAGACTGATATTATAGACCCAAACCACAAACACACAAAAACAGTAAACCATCACTTCTAAACTGAGAACTTCAATTAAGATGAAACATTTCAAGTTGATATGGGATTCATCGGTGAATAGATATTTCAACGTAATATTTTGATTGTGAAATGTATGTAAATGACTAGATAGGCGATTGTGCTTTACGGTCACTAATTCGTCAAGTACTTAGACATCAATAACTATCACGTGGTCTATTCCACAATCAGTATTCCACTTATGGATTAGCTCAATCACATTGCTAGTAGACTGTTGACTTATTTCACTAATCCTTGAGGGATCTAACAGCACAACACACCTGATAGAAATCATACTTTAAACATAATCTTGCAATACGTGATAGAGAACAGCATAAATCGTGCATTATAAATTACCGATTATAAAGGGGTAGTAAAGTATATGCCAATATTGAACCAATCCACTGAAAGCTTATAAACACTGTAATATATGATATATGATGGCAACCATACAGCTATTCGATGCTAATTACACAGCCGAAGTAAAAATGGTAATAATCTCAGAAGTTATTATAAATTTCCCAATTTACCTGATGTTCATGCCCTTTAAACAACAAAATAACGATATGTCTTCGTAAAAATAGTTATTTCAGGCGCAGTACAGACATCTCGATCACAACTTTCTATTTGGTCTGCTGAACGTCGAGAAACTGTCAAGATCCCATTACCGATAAATATGAGCATAGCATTGATTAAAATACAAGAGCATGATAAAAAGGATTACAAATGTCCATTGTTTTCACTGATTGATCCTTTATGCTGATTTTTCATGTTTCAATCTATCGATTACAAACTGATAATACAATATCCCGTGGTTAGTTTATTCAACTGTTAGATGTATAATGAAGAATGTCCTAATCATTCAGTATTTGAAATAGGTAATTTTGGATTCTTAAGTGTATTGACATCTGTGGTGCTCTTGTAGTTGTATTCCATGCTCATCAACTAGACTTGAACCAACTATCCAACGTTCGAAACACTGAAGCATTACATATAATATGACTGGAAGTCACAAACTCTTACGAATGATACTCATGAACATATATTGGATACATAATTTTATTGCTTTCATTCGAATCTGTGTGTAAACAACATTAGTTGACTCATTCAATAAGGAAGCTCCTTATTAATTTAGTTGATTTTTGTTTTATTTCAAAGGTAATCAGGAGGCTTCTCACGGACAGATTGGTCTCAATGGTTGGTCTGTACACTTATATGTAGCCGTAAAACTAATAAAATGTTTAAACTGGAGAAACTGAAATTTACTTCTTGTGTAGAACGGGGTAAAAGGGAATTCATTATTGACAAAATTGGTTCGAAATGATCTTATGAAATCTACAAGTGATTTGTGAAGATGACCTTCCGCAAGAATCAGCCAGAAACCTTAACAGAAACGAAATTGAAGAAGAGGAAAGAAGTGCATAAGATGTTCGATATTCAACAACATTGTCAGTGGAGCACAACACGAATGTGCATATGCAACGTGATCTTGATATAAGTGGGAAAAGATTGACGATTTAAAGATGACAGCGGCTAATCAACAAACAGTGAATCTGCTGTGAAAATGCCATTTTCAATAATTTGAATGAGGTTATCGTTCCATAAAAGAGATTGTCATTTATTAACTATAAATCACGTCACGTGAGATGACTCTAGCCATTCCATACAAAACAATTCATAGAAAACTTTTCAAATAGGGTCATGATTTGCATGAAATTTCACATTACACTTAGAGATGTTGGTTTCAATAAATGGAAAATGTATCTAGCTCAGTGACTATATGTCATGTTTTATCGGAGAGCATGAACTTCTCACGATTAAATATCATAATATTGGCATTGTAACCAACCGCAGTTAGTTTATGCTATCATTGTTTGCAGTTGTTGTTAACTGCTTGATCATTTGAGCCATCTTCTTCATTAAGTTACTTGTTTTTGCTTGCTTTAATACACCATTATGTTTATTAATCTTAAAACCAAATAAGGTGGGTTTATGGAAAGTTTACAACGTTCCGCTGTACATGTTGCAAAAAACCCAATCAAAAACATCGTAATTGCTGGCAATATGCAACGAAAACAGTTTCTGGACTGCTAACTGGTGACCATTTAATCGTAGCACCTACAGATAACACGTTTCACGTGTGTGATGACTGACTGAGCCTTAGTTAATCAGGATTCATTTTATCATGTTGATCTCACATGTTTTAAAGAACAAACACTAAATACGATCAGCACACATTACAACCAAGTTGGTATTTTTCAAAGCGAAAACGTATTCACTTGGATGCAATCGCTTATCAACATGGTTAGTCCAAGGCTTAACTTTCTGAAAACAACTTCAATGTTTTCTGTTCAAACGAATAGCGTTGTCCACACTTCCAGTAGAAGCTAAATATTTGTCGTTGTGAAGGTGTTTACGAGCAACTTCCTGCATATCGTTTAATAATTCCACATCACACAGTATCTAAAACTCTTCGACCGAAACATATATACCTATAGAAATATAGCAGAAGTGAAACTGAACTTATAATTGCCAAAATGTTTGATTAGTTGTGTTAAGTTTGTCTTATATTGTTTCTACTTGCTCCCTTTCCACTCCTTTGTATATTGTTTCATACTACTTATTTACATTAAGTAAGCAGTTGTATTCCCAGCAATTTTTACACTTATGTTATAATGTAAGTTGAAGTGTAATATTCTGAAATGTTCGCATATACTTATGACGTCTATTGTATTTATCATTATAATTACTGTGCCTTAATCACTGTAGCGGTTATCCACGGTTTTGTGCATTTGTTTAGACGCAACAGTTTCCATATTGTTTTGCTCTTGGTTCGCGTTTCGGTTGTTCGTAAACTGTTATCAAATTTAGACACAGCTATCAGCTCACTTTTATACTATCGTATGTTACTGTTACAGGAAGCCTTTTTATTTTCATACTTGAGGGACGCGTTTAAACGCCCCAGACACCTCACAAGTTGAGGCTTGTAACTAACTTTTGTGTATTATTCAATAAAGAACCGCTTTTGTAAACAAATAGTTGTTTTGTAGACTTCGGGTTTTCGCATATCTCAATCGGAATTTGGTTTGGTTAATTTGACCCAACAATGACAAGGACGAGAAAAGTGAAGTACAATGTGGATAGTTCTGAAGATACAGACGATTCAAGCGCTGAAAATACTGTTCTTTCAGTTTCTAAGCTGAACTCACCTACTTCTTTATATCTTGCTTTTGATAATGTTAAACCAAACCCCAAAGATTGCTGTCCTTTAGTAGATACCTATGTAGAGAATGGATGTAGAATAGAAGATGAAGCAGTTTCTAGGGAAAAAGAGGTAGAGAAGATTGAGTTAGAGATTCGGGAGCTTACCGAATTATCTGGGTCTCGACATTTCCACTGTGACTACGGCTAGGCACCGCTACACCAACGCAGCTATGGAGGATGAGTTGGAAATTAAAGCACACTTAGATAGCATCAAGTCGCTATTCATGACGGCAAGCCTACCGAAGATAGAGAACATGATATTCGACGGAAGTCCTCTAAAGTTTCGGACGTTCATAAAGGGATTCAGTGCAAACATCGCCGACAGAGTAAACGATGACAATCAGCGATTGATGTACTTGATACACTATTGTGAAGGTATAGCAAAAGATGCTGTAGAACACTGTGTGCAATGTTGCATTGACAGCTCCATTGATGTCAAATGATCTCAGTTAAACAAGTGGAAACGAATATGGAAATCTTCCGGAATTCTGGATAGAAAAGGCTTATCAACAGCCACTCTCAAGTCTAAGTAAATTGAAGTCAAATGTTCTCAATGCAATCTCTGTGTATGTTTATGAACTTTTAACTAGTAAATGTTTTTCTTGTGTACACTATGTACTATGACATCTAGTCAAATTCACTGTTCACTTCACTTGTTGAAATCATCAGTCAATTGAAGCTAGACCAACTTGGAAATATTTCTTGTGTACACTATGAAATGCTTTAAATAATCAAATGTTGTCAGACCTTGATTAAATTGTGTGAACAACAGTGAAATACGGTTGTTAGTTTTCAGTGTCCGCCTCGATATAATTATCCGGATGTAACACAAATCTATGGAAACGATAGTTGGACGCACATTGGATGAACACATACATACCATTCACTTCGTTTCCTTAACTGGATGAACCGACAACCACGAATGACAGACTTCAAATGTTAACCTTTGTCAAAAACAGGAGTAAACTGCTTCGAAATACATGTTCACAGATTTCATTCAAACATGTTGATCCTGACAGAAATATATTTCTGTTGGTAAGTCACTGGAGCATCAATGATTCGAGAGTCATCATAATCATCTCATCATTCGATGAGATTTTGTGAATAAAGTAAATTGGACGCAACTGAAACTTCGAGACCTATTAGAACAACCATAAAAGATGTTTAAGTATTTACAATTAACTGTCTACTTAAGCTACTGAATGTTCGTTGGCCAGATACCATCAGCAACAGCCTACAATCGGAGAGAACATATTAGCAATTGACTTTGGAGGTGGATAGGGCGCACATTGAGGAAATCACTTAACACCATTACTCAGAAAGCTCCAACTTGGAATCTTGAAGCGAAGCAGAGAATTGGAAGGCTAAAGAACATAGTGCGGAAAATCGAAAACGGATATAAAATAGATGAGTAGCAACTGATGAAACTGAAAAAGAATTGTCCAGTACAGATTTAGATGTGTTATAAATTGTCAAACAGATATTTGCAAGAGAAATCGCACACAAAACGAATGAACGAAATCGGTGGTCCTTCAAAAGTTAAGGTGAAAAATGTATTGACGAAATTCACTGTCTCAGGCATTTCTATAGGATGTCGACGCGCGGACTTTCTATAGGATGTTTCCAGGTCACATTTTCTTTCATAGTCAGTCAGTCAGCTACAACGTAGGACCAGGCACATATGTGCATCGGTCCAGGTTGCCATACCTCATTAGCACAGCAAGATGAACACCGGATTCATAGGAGTGGTTAGGTCAAAGGTTGCAATAAGGATATAGTATAGGAAGAAAGAATTAGTTCGTAGAAAGAAAGAATGAAGTGATTTTAATCTTTTAGTTTAAGGGAAGACAGGGAGTGTATACACCGACGCCATTGTGATCGATTCTGAGCCATGTCACCAAGAGTCTCCAACCATTGGTTACGAAAGTCACGCGGACCCCAACCAAGTAGTCTGCATTTACCAACATGGCTCAGACTAGAAGTTAGTGACTTCAGGCACTGATGCCACGTTTTGGTTTGGCCGTCCCTAACTTTCTTCCAACCATCCCCTACCACGGTTAGCATTGCACGTCGTGGTAATCGGTGTTCAGGCATACGTAATACGTGGCCCAACCATCTCAGTCGATGAAGATTCATAACCTCATCAACTGATTTACCATCATTACCTAATACCCTGCCTCCAACCTCACTATTACTTACCCGGTGATCCCGAAAGACGCCAGCAATATTTCTAAGGCACCTGTGGTCAAATACTAGTAGCTTACGGGTGTCTTCTACTCTTAAGGGCCATGTTTCGCTGCCGTAAATTAAAACAGAACGAACTGCCGCGCAGTATACTCGTCCTTTTATTGATAGACGGATATCTCGCCTTCGCCAAAGGTGACGTAAGTTGGCAAAAGCCAAACGAGCTTTTCGAATCCGTGCTGAGATTTCGTCAGACACCAACCCATTAGGGCTGATCAGACTTCCAAGATAAGTGAAGTTGTCAACGCGTTCGACTACTTCACTCCCTATCCTTAGTTCAGGTGTTGACGCAGACCAGTCCTGAAGCAACAACTTGCATTTAGAGGGAGAGAAGCGCATCCCAAACATTCTGGCATTGTTGCTCAGTGCTACCAGAAGACTCTGCATTTTGTCAGCGTCTTCACCAAACAGGACTATGTCATCTGCGTATTCTAAGTCGATAAGTGGACCTCCTGGAAGGAGATCAATACCCGAGAATTCAGTCGACGAGAGTGTTATTTCCATCAATAGGTCTATGATGAAGTTAAACAAAAATGGAGAAAGTGGACAGCCTTGACGGACACCACTTGAGGTTGCAAAAGTAGATGACAGTTCGCCATAAGCCCTGACTCGACTAGTAGTGTTCGAGTAAAGAGCCTTCACAAGGTTTATGTACTTCTGAGGTACGCCTTTCAATGACAGACACTGCCACAGAGTCTCGCGGTCTACCGAGTCAAATGCTGCTTTTAAGTCAAGAAATACCACCATCGTCGGACGCCGATAGGTATGCCTGTGTTCTAGAACCTGACGAATGGTGAATATGTGGTCGATGCAGCCACGACCAGGTCTAAAGCCAGCTTGGTTCTCTCGAGTTTGTAGTTCACGAGTCTTAGTTAGGCGTTTGATAATTATCGAGGCCAGTATTTTAGATACTATGTTTGTTAAACTAATCCCTCTGTGGTTGTCACAGGATGATTTTGACCCTTTCTTATATATTGGGACGATAAGTGATTGCGACCAGTCAGATGGGATAAAGTCTAATTCCCAGATCTTAGCTAAAATATTAGTCAACTTAATCGCTAAAATTGGACCACCATCCTTAAAGACCTCTGGAGCCAATCCATCTGGACCAGCTGCCCTTCCTCGTTTCAGATTAACTATAGCCTTTTGAACTTCAGCAAGAGTGGGGGACCTACTTCAATGTTCCATTCACACTGTCTGGGAATGGAGGGTAGTTGTAGAGTAGCTGAAGGCCAGCTGAACTGTTCCCTAAAGTGTTCCGCCCATCGTTCTAAACGCCTGGACTTGGAGCAGATGAGTGTATCGTCTTTTTCCGATATAATCTCACTTACACTTGACTTATTAATTCCAGTTTCTTTTATTAGTCTGTAAAGCTGTCTTGTGTTCCCTATAGTCGCCGCCTTTTCCATCTCTTTTGCTTTCGATGCCCACCACTGCTCACGGTCGTTTCTTAGACTTTTTCTTAACCTAGATCTGATTTGTTTTCGCTCTTCATCATGTTCGGAACCTGATGGGACGAGTTTGCGAGAATCCATCAGTGTGACAGACCTTGAAGAAATCCACTGGTTCCTTGCAACTCTGTGGTTTAAGTCACTAATAGATGTCACTGCTGTTTCCACAGCTGATTGTATGCCCTTCCAAGCAACATCTGGGTCAGCCTCGTCTTCACAACTACCTAAGTGTGACCTCAGTTGTTCCTGGAACCTACTTTTGGTTTTCTCGTTACTCAATCAGTTCTAACGGGTCTTTTTAATGGGGCTTTTTTGCGTCCAGTGAGGCGCAAGCAGATGCGTGCCCGTATTAGGGCATGGTCGGAGTCCAAGCAGGTACTCCAGAATGAGCGACAATCTTCTACCGACCCTCTCCAACGATGACTGATGGCAATATGGTCTATTTGAGTCCATCGTTGGTTTGGTGTAGGGGGTCGCCATGTTAGACGATGTCTCTCCTTATGCTTAAAATTTGTGTTTGCTAAAAATAAACGATTGTCTGAGCATAGCTGCAGCAGACGATCACCATTATCTGTTCGCTGTGTCGGAATACTAAAATATCCACCTAAATGCCTTTCTGTTTGGTTTAAACTGCCTATCTGAGCATTAAAATCACCTGCTACGAGTACTATGTCTGAGCGTTTAGCTTTCTGAAGAAGTTCATATAGCTTTCTGTAAAATTCATCTTTCACATCATCTGAGCTGCAGTCAGTGGGAGCGTAGGCAGAAACGACAAAAAGGCAACGACGTGTGTCCCTATCCTTCCGAGTTCTTACGTAGCCATTCAGCCGAACAGCACATAGACGACTGTTGACGGGGATCCACTCTAGCAGTGCTTGTTCGGCCCTCATGCTTAGTGCTATGCCTACACCTGCCAGTCCACGAGAACTTGCCATCGGGTCACCAGATACACGAAGGGTGTACCTCGTTGGCTCTCCGTTTTGCCGAGGTGAGGTCAAGTGAATGACCACACTGGAATCCTGTATGCGTGTTTCGGAGACACAGCACACGTCAATGGTAAGAGACTCTAGGGTTTTAGCCAAGGAAGCCTGCTGACCGATTTGACATAGGGTTCGTACGTTGAAGGCTCCAATGTGTAGTTTGGAGCGAGGTTTCAGTAGACCTGGGACAGTATATTGCGCACTAGAATCGTTGGCTATGGTGACACTTGAGGTGGAAGCCGAGAGAGGAAATTTAAAGTTGAAAGTCGATGTAGGAGGAATAATAGGAATTGAAGAGGAAGGTTGATTATGAATACAGTGGTCTTGAGTGCTGTTAGAGGTATGAGGGCGGTTATCACTTCCCGGTTGCCCACACCGTGGAAGGGTTCTTCTGGAGGTACCTGAAAAGGAAATTGGATTAGAGGTGGTCTTAGTGACCTGAGAGCGTGACCGCAGCTCAAGGGACAACTGCTTGAGGTCGGTCACACACGACCTTGTTATGGGTAATTTTTGTGTTAGCTCCGTACTTTGAGACCTTACCGCCGGAGACGGATATCAATGGGATAAGGCGAGGTGTGCATTTTTAGGGTCGACCTTTTCTAACCCCACCCCTCCTTGTGGGAAGGCAGCATCGCTGTCATGCTGGTTGTCTGAAGGAAACACCTTACTGCTGTCACACCTCTGTACAGTCAGCAGTACGACTTCGCCTTCGGACCTTGGGTTTGTTGCTTTTAGTCTAACCGCTCTTCAACCGACCTGTCTGACATGGTAGGACCTTGAGGAACGGTTGTTCCAGCCAGTATAGCTCGGTTGCTTCATCACGATAGGCAAGCCCGACCACCACGTCAAGGTAGCAACAACGGTCAGATACTCTTTCATAACTGTTGAACCTATTAATATTTTTCAAGGGGGCGTTCTTTGTGTTACTTATCTAATTGAGTGCTATTCAATGATGTATAATATGTACACGTGCATTGAGACTTGTGCTTGACGATTTATACCTGCTCTTACTCGCTATGTTATATAGAGATACTACCCCTAACTATCGGTCTGAAAAGTCGGACAAATGAAAATCTCGCAAATGCGACGAAAATGATCTCGGTGGTGTTGTAATAGTATTCCGACAGCAGACAATGGGTTTTAAGCGTTCTTCAAGCCCTAACGCTTCAGGATGGGCTGTTTCGTTTACTAGCCTACATATGTGCGGTATACTGTACAAGTTATACAGCAGAGTTAAACTAGTCAGTCAGTGTTCAGAGTCGATGTAGGAGGATTAATAGAAATTGAAGACGAAGATTATGTATGAATACAGTGATCTTGAGTGCTCTTAGAGGTATGAGAGAGTTCATCACTTCCCAGTTGCCCACACCATGGAAGGGCTCTTCTGATATACCTGTAAACGAAATTGCTTTAGAGGTGATCTTAGTGACCTGAAAGCGTAACCGCAGTGCCCAAGGGACAACGGCTTGAGTAATTTCCGTGTTAGCTCCCCACCTGTTGAGACCTTAACGCCGGAGACGGATATCTATGGGATAAGGTGAGATTTGCATTTGTAGGGTAGGCCTTTCCTAACCACACCCCTCCTTCTGGGAAGGTAGTATCGTTGTTATACTGGTTGTCCAAAGAAAAACACGTTACTGCCATCACACTTCTGTACAGTCTGTAGTACGACTTCGCCTTCGGACCTTGAGTTTTTTGCTTTTAGTCTTACCGGTCTTCAACCGATCTATCTGGCATGGTAGGTGTTATAATTCTCTCTTATTACAACCCAGCTATTCTTATTACCTTGTATTCTCGGACACCAATTCACTCGACAAGTCCCCAAATCAGAACACGGCTGAACAGGAAAGATTACATTCCAAATAACAAGGTTAGATGGAAGTAAGAAACACACTAGGAAAAACGTTAGTAGATTGATAGTTCTCTTACATGAGAAGATTCTAAAATATTCTAGAGTATTCTCCAAGTATCGACTACCGCTGACTGGCTAATTCTTATCCAATCAGCATGCGCCAAAGTAATCATGCATTAAGCATGCTTTAATCCAATCTATGTTCCAACAACAGTAGGACATTGAAGAACGATTGTTTCAGCCAATATAGCTCGATTGATTCATTACAATAGGCAAACCCAACCACCATATCCAGGTAGTAACAACGATCGGGAGAGTTAAACTAGGAAAGTTGTGTTAAACTCCAGTACTCAAACTTATGATCCCAATTACAACAACAAAAAACGAGTGATATTTGAATAATTATTGACTTTCATTAACAAACATCACAACATTGTACATACCATACCAGGACGAAACGGCCGTCCAGTGCTTCCACGTATTCAATGGTGGTCTAGCTTCAACTGACTCATGATTTCAATCTGTGAAAATTTCTAAAAATCTCCACAAAACACATTCTGATAATAATAATCACCTGCTCACTAGTGACTGACTTCAGGAGACACTTCTGGAGTTCTAGTGAGAAGTCGTTACCAGTGGAGTTCAACCAGGTCTGTTGTGAGATAGGAACTCACTGAAGACAACGGTGTACGGTAGCGCAACTTCGTGGATTGGTTGAAGTTAGACATTAACACCGTTGGATGCCGGCTCAGTGGTCTAATGGTTAAGTGCTCGCGCACGAAGCCAGTAGGTCCTGGGTTCGAGCCCCGGGTGGTGCGGGTTCGTGGATGCGCACTGCTGAGGAGTCCCATACCAGGACGAAACGGCCGTCCAGTGCTTCCATGTTTTCAATGGTGGTCTAGCTTCAACTGACTCATGATTTCAATCTGTGAAAATTGTACAATAAGTTGGATCCAATCGACTACTAAACCAACATGAAAATAATAGACAGACACCTATTGATGTATTCAGCATTCATAAGTACATATCACAATACAATATAATAAACTAATTAATGATATACATGAATAAATATAGAGGTAGAATAAAGAGATAAAATTGTAAGAAGTAAAACTTTATACAACAGTGTAATGAATATTGAAAAGAAAAGAATTTACATTATCATGTTTAAACCCATTCTTTAGGATTTTTAAGCACCTCAATGAGTGATTGATTACGTGGATCCTGTGAATTGTCATAACAATAGTTCCATTGCTAAAATAACAATAATGAAAATGTTAGGAATAAAGAAAGAGAAAACTTAGAATCAGCGAATGAAGAGGAAGAAAACATTCTTCAAAGCTCTGAACAGTTATTTACTGCTTATTTTTAGCCCCCAAATGCCCTGGTACGGTCGAGAGTGGGAAGAGTCAGCTCTCGATTTCGAAATGCTTTCAAATGGCAACGTGTATACAGCCACTGACAGGGAAGTCCTACTCACTGCTTTCTCGCCACTGGGTGATTTTTACGAAATTTAGAGAATGAAAAGCGAATGTCCGGCTCTTTACCCGAGTTGGTGGATATGGAGGATCCACCTGCGGGAGTTGGAAAACCCTCATTTCAAACCAATGATGCACATGGGTTTCAGTATCCTAAGGAAACAAATGGCGTATGAACCAATCGTTGGTCACTGGCTACCATTGGACTGCATCTCCTGGCATGGTTCCCTTGTCTTGTGTATTCGATTTTTAGGTCGAAGGCTCCGGGTATGGTCCCCCAAGAAAACTACCTTCTTCAATCTAGGCACTCGGGTAGTATCACAGCCCACAACACAAGTCAAGTGACTTATGTGGCGCATATCTAGTTAGTGCCTATTTGTATAACTGTTTGCGTTTAAATAAATAAAAAACAAAGTGCTCCTTATTTTAGAACTGTTCATCGACATACATCTATGAATTACTACTTATCACAGAAATATGTTCAGGATATTTGTCTCACCTAACATTGAAGGTGATACACTTTTTAGGTCGTGTGGTTAGCAGCATTCCCAATTGTAGTCAATCTTTGAATGCATACTAGCTAGTGATAAGTTTCAAACTAAAACATGTTTTGCTTCGTCTACGATACTCAGGGCAAGTTCAGAAACTTTGTTATTCCGTACATTTGTTCATACGATCAACCGGTCACGGAAATATTCACATTTTCAAACGTTCAGTTATAAATTAGTAATGAAAATTCCTATTTTAACTGTTCATCATACATAACCACCATCAAACTGACAATGCTACAGGGCACCATCATCATTCTCAACTTGGTTTCTATTACGTCTCCTTGCTAGCTACTTAATTGGGAACAATGCTCCTGATGGCTTTTCATCCAACCACTGGCAGCTACTGAAAATACAGAAGAAAACCAATGGTTTGCCCCCGCTTTAACCGATGATAATACGGAGAAAAACGTGCAGGTTTTTATATAATTATGTAGAATGTAATTCCAAACAGACCATTTAGAATATGTTTATTTATTTAAACACATAAACATTAACACAAGGAGGCACCAAATAGATCATTCGACTTGTGTGACGGCTGGAATACTGCCCGGGTGCCCACACCGAAACAGGTGGTTTTCTCAGGGGGCCACTACCCGAGCCTTTGACCTAAAGGTCTAACCCACAAGGCAGTGGAGCATCGCAAGGAGATGCAGTCCCATGGAAGCCGGTAACCAACAATTGGTTCATACGCCATTTGTTCCCGCATGATACTGGAGCCCATGTGCACCATTGGTTTGGAATCCGGTTAAATCGTCGGGCATTCGCCTTTCGTCCTCTCAATTTTGCAAACAACACCCCCGCCACGAGAAGACAGTGAGTAGGACTTCCCTGGCAGAGGCTGTATACGCTTGGCCGTGTGAGAGCATTTCGAGAGGGAGGGAGGGCCCACCCCACTCTCGGCCATACCAGGGCATTTGGGGACATTTAGAATATGAGTCTCATAACACCTAATTGAACTATATGAGCGCATTTTAAATGCTAGAACTGCTCTATAACACTGTTAGTGTCCTCCTAGGATAATCGTCAACAGACAACAGTCTGTAATGTACAAAGTACAAATTGGAAGAGACATGTGGATTAGATGAGAACAAATAATAAATGCAATTACCCTTGGACGTACATCTTGATACCAATGAAATGAAGACGAACAAATTAACAACCCGCTAGGAAATCACATCCGAGAGGAGACATCTCTTATCATAAGGATGGGAAAAAGTGTCCAGTGAAGCGTCTATAACTCAATCCTCGAAAATTCCGGCATAATTAAATTCGAGAAAAGTGTTGGGAAACATATAAAAGAACTCATACTAAATCCCGATCGAAATAAATTGGTTAACAAACGTCGACTGATTAACCAGTGTCAATATATATCCCAGACCTATAAGAGCACAATTACATACCGAACTACTCAGCGATAACATATTTGACTGAAACAGTGAGTGATGTGCGTAAGAAACTCGCTATACTGAGGAGCGAAAAAAGCACTCAAACACCTGAAATTCTATATGATATCCATTAAATGTTATACGCACTACTACTAATACTACTTCTTATCAGCAGAATGTGTCTACTTACAAAACTTGTGTTATTCAACTTCTTAATAAAAGTAGACTTATCCTCCCTCTCAATGAGTAGTATACCGACTAGTAGAAAACTAACTACTCAACATTAAACTATATGTACTGTGATCTGGAGTCATTGGTCAAGCCTAATGATAATAAACGTCAAAATCACGTGAAATAATTGACAAGACAGAGAAAATAGTAAATTAACTTCCAACTTACAGCATAACGTGGTAAAGACATTAAAATACTTTCAATACGAGCTTCTGGAGTGGCTAGACCAAATTTAGTACCACGATCATAGATTAAATTGAATTCAACATAACGTCCACGTCTTACCAACTGCCATTCACTGGCAAATAAAAGGTAAGAAGATATAAGTAAGGAACAATCAATAAATTTACCGGTAGAATAAATAACACACACAAACATGTAATGAAATGGGATGATTCATTTATGATTTAATGAAGTGTATGAGATCATTGAATTCCTCACTGAATCAGTAATTATCAACATAAAACTTGGCATATCGGTTCAAGTTGTCATATCACATCAGCACCAGTCAGTCAGTCAGCTACAACGTAAGACCAGGCACATATATGCATCGGTCCAAGTTGCCAGACCGCATTAGCACAACAAGATGAACAACGTGTTCATAGGGGTAGTTAAGTCAATGGTGGTAATATATAAAAGATTGCGTATAAGGATATAGTACAGGAAGAAAGAATCATTTCGTAGAGATAAAGATATGAAGCAATTTTCATCTCACAGTTTAACAAAAGACAAAGAGTGTATACACCTACACCATTCTGAGCCATGACGCCAAGAGTCTCCAAGCAATGGTTACGATAGTCAGGTGGACCACAAACAAGAAGTTTGCATCTACCAACATGGCTCGGACCAGAAGTTAGTGACTTCAAGAACTGATGCCACGTTTTGGTTTGACCGCCCCTAACTTTCTTCCAACAATCCCCAACACCAGTTAGCATTGCACGTCGTGGTAATCGGTGTTCAGGCATACGCAACACAACACGTGACCCAACCATATCAGTCGATGAAGATTCACAGCCTCATCAACTGATATACCAACATCCCCTAATATCCTGCGTTCCTAGCCTCACTAATACTTACCCGTTGATTCCAGCAGATGCCAGTAATATTTTTAAGTGTTAAATTACTGAGTTAAAAGTTTAGATTTCATCTTACTTATTTTGGTTTACCCAGTGTTAATTCTATCGAAGCGTCGAAGTAACCCCGATTGAGATACGCGCGAAATCGAAGTCCCAAAACAACGATTTGTCTACAAAAGCGGTTCTTTATTAAATAATACACAAAATTTAGTTACAAACCTCAACTTGTGAGGTGTCTAGGCGTTTAAACGCGTCGTTCAAAAATGAAAATAGCAAAAGCTTCCTGTAAGAGTAACATAAAGAATGATTACAACATACGATAGTCCAAAGACAGCCGATAGCTGTGTCTAGATTTGGTAACAGTTTATGAACAACCGAAACTCGAACCAAGAGCAAACAATATGGAAACTGTTGCATTCAAACAAATGCATAAACTGTGGATAACCTTTACAGTAATTAAATTACAGTGATTATAATGATAAATACAATTATAAGTAAAATAAACATTAAAGATATATGTGAACATTCCAGAATGTTATAGTACAACTTGAGTTACAACATAAGTGTGGAAATTGTTGGGTATACAGCTGCCTACTGAATGTAAATAAGTAGTATAAAACAACATACAAAAGAGTAGAAAAGGAACATGTAGGAACAATGTGAAACAAACTTAACACCGCCCCCCAAAGACAGCATGTCTTTCCTTACTTTCGCTGATTAGGTATTAACGTAAAAACATTCAGAAGTGACAATGGTACGATTTGCTCTAGCCACAGTCACTCTGAAAAGTCTCTCTATCCTCTACTTTTCGGTCATCAGCTCCTTCTAATAAACAAATTTTACATATGCCTCTAATAATTGTACCCTTCCACGTTCTGATCTTCGCTTGGTTCCATAGACTATCTCCTCCTGGGTCAAAACTTACCACGAGGCCTTTAGACCAGTTATTTCGTGCATAAGTGTCCTCAATAATCAAGACTGGACCGCGAACTTGTAAATCTCGTCTTCCTTGTGTCCATTTTGTTCGCGTCTGTAAGAGTGGTCTATCATTAGGTATTCTTTCTGCTTCAGTCAAACAGGTGGTGAGTGTCTCGTAGGACATAGATACTGCACTCAAAGGTCTGCGTATGCTTCCTATTAATCTTTCCCATACTCGATGATGATTTGCGTAAGGAGTGTTATGGTGCCATTCTATGTTCCGATGAGTCATTTCTTCGGCTACTCTACTATCCTTAAAGTCTGGTAATGGATGTTGTATCTGCTTGTCTAACCCAACTAAAGGAGACATGGATACAGTTGTCTTAAACTTCTTATCATCATCAGCAAACTGAATAAAACAATCATCTTTCTGATTCTCTGTTTCACGCTCGATGTCAATAGAACTCTCAGCAGACGCCACTACAGGAGATACAAGTTTCGTATTTGCAGAGAACTGAGTTGTTGTTGCTTTGCAACTAATTGATGACTCGTGTAGTAGTATCACAGATTTAGCACTATCGTTCACGTCAGAAACACTAGGGAGATCTGTTTCGGCAGAGAACCTAACAGATGTTTTCGATGACATTAACTCGCCGCTATCTGTTGGAAGAATTTTGTCTGGAGGAGAAATATATCTAAGGTCAATATTCACTACTGTATCGACGTGACTATCGTTGACAGTTTTTAGAAGGTACTCATCGTCAACAGCTGGTGATGAAATAACTTGTTCTAAATCCATTAGATTCTCGTCTGTCGCTTTTGATACAGAGTCAAAGGTGTATATAAGTCGGTTACTTCTTGAATCAGGTGGAGTGTCAAATCCAGAAGAACGAACTGACGGTAAACCTTGATGAACCCTGGAATCTTCAGTCTCAACAGCGGTTGCTGTTACTATGAGTGAGTGTACATCATCATCATCATCATCATCGACTAAGAGTGACACATCAGGAGAGTGTTTAAGGCATAAACCAGGATCATCTATGAACGGCAACAAACGATTTGAAGAGTTTTCAGGCGCTACTGTGGTCAAAGAAGAGGGTGGCGTGGGTCCGTCCTCGATAGAACTCTTTGCTTCTAAACAACCTTCCCAACTCAATCGTGACTCTTCGTCTATCATCTCATCCCACCCATAGTTTTTACGACATAGCTGTTGCAGAATTCGTTTAGGGGTAAGTGATAAAGGCGCTAGAAATCCAAGCGGGTCATATAACGATGATGCACATGACAGAATGCCTCTCTTAGTGATCGGGCGTTCGGGAAGATTTACGTCAATGCAAAACAATCGAATTGCGTGTGCCAATAAAGTCCTAAAGTTTTCTGTATACGTTCTGTTGAACCTGGTATACGAACCAAATTGTTTGATCTATCACCTATAGGGACGTCATTCAGCGCTTCATTTACGTTACTAACCCATTTATGTAAACGAAAACCTCCAAGCGCAACGAGTCTTATTAGGTTATTTGCTAACTCGGCAGCTTCTGGTATTGTTTCTACTGAGACTAGACAATCATCTACATAAAAGTTTTCTCGTAAGGTGGACTGTGTTTTTTCATCAAACAAATCTCGGTGGTCTGTAGCTGTACGTCTTAAAGCATAGGTAGCGCAAAACGGCGAGGACGTAGCCCCGAAGGGGTGTACATGGAACTCATAGACCTCAGGAGGAGAATCAAGATTGCCATCGGGATACCATATAAAGCTGAAGGCCTTTGTATCCCTTTCGGGTAGATATACCTGGAGGAACATTTCTTCAATTTCTGCTGACAATCCAATCTTATGCTTTCTGAATCTAAGCAAAACTCCCACTAGGTCGTTTGTAAGATCTGGTTCAGAATATATACAATCATTTAGAGACTTGTTTTGTAACTTAGC
This sequence comes from Schistosoma bovis, assembly GCA_944470425.2. Lineage (NCBI taxonomy): Eukaryota > Metazoa > Platyhelminthes > Trematoda > Strigeidida > Schistosomatidae > Schistosoma > Schistosoma bovis. Next base: position 2,441,253 of record OX103958.1, on the reverse strand, counting down.
AGCACAATCAAAGACTATCCGAACTTTACCCGGTTTTTTAGGGTTAAATACGGGATGATGTGGAATCAAATACCTTTCTTCTTCGATAGCTTGAGTTATTCGAGACAAATATCCTTTACTTTCGTGGGTAGCTAATATAATAGTATACTGTTTCCGAAGCTGTTCGTCTTTCAGCAACGTTTTACGTTGGAAGTGAGTGCCAATCCACCTTCCAGGGTATCGGCACTTGATAATGTCCATCGAGCAATACTGTTTGTTTGTCAGTAATCTCCATAATGGTCTTATCACATAGGGGCATGGTAACCTTATCAGAGTACTTATTTTCAGAAAATTCATGTTCAAATAATTTGAGAATATCCTCTTCAAGGGAATTTTTCGCTTTTAAACAGTTCATGAAGACTGAAGTTTTATTAAGTTGACCCGTTGGTCCAAATAAAGCCCACCCTAACATGGTTAGTGAAGCATAGGGTTGTTTAGGTTTTCCGATACGCTGATCGAGTACCCAGTGGGCCTCAGGAACGTCAACATCAAGTAACAAACCAACCTTGTCACAGGCTATGGAGGGTAGTTGTACACCTTTCAAGTGTTTCCATCTTTCTTGGAAGTCCGTTGGTGGGATTTCTGCTCTTTTAATAGGTAGGTTATCTATAGTATATGCACCTTCGATTTTTATTCGGTTGGTCTTATCTAAAGACTCAATTTCGAAATTGGTAAGTTCAGCGTTCTGAGATGACGCTCCAATTACCGAAGATATGTTTAATCTTGTCACTGTACCAGAAATTCCTACCTGCTTTGCCACGTCACTAAGCAGTAATGTCGAGTCTGAGCCATTATCTAACAGTGCATAGGTATCCACGATGTCATGTGGTCTGCCGAACCGTTCATGTAGAATTTTAATTGCCTCAGTATAACCTTCCTTTTCTGGTAATAAAACACAGTGTTTTATAGCATCCTTTGCTATACCTTCGCAATAGTGTATCAGGTACATTAATTTCTGAGTGTCATCATTTACTCTGTCAGCTATGTTAACCTTGAATCCCTTCATGAACGTCCAAAATTTCAGAGGGCTCCCGTCAAATTTCGTGATTTCTATCTTCGGTAAGCTTACTGACATACATAGCGCCTTGACGCTATCTACCTGTGCTTTGAATTGCATTTCATCGTTCGAAGGTACATTGATGTATCGGTGACTTGCTGTGACTACTGAAGTTTTATCCTCAGATCGAGACCCCGACAACTCGGTAGTCTTTCTAGGTCTTCTCACTTTGTTTGAAAAGTTCGGAGTTAGCTCTAACAATCGCCTGCGTAGTTGGAGTTCTCTAATCTCCAGCTTAATCTTTTCTACTTCCCTTTCCCTAGAAACCACTTCTTCTACGCTGTATCTAGTGTCTACATAGTTGTCTCCTACCGAGCAACTGTCTTTGGGGTTAGGTTTAACAATATCAAAGGCAAGATATAAAGGAATAGATGGATTCACCTTAGAAAGTGAAGGAATAATATTTTCAGCACTGGAATTGTCTGTGTCTTGGGAACTGTCATCGTTGTACTTCATTCTTCTCGTTCTAGTCATCGTTGGGATGAACGAACCAAACAGGATTCCGACCAAATTCGTTACAGCAAGTATTCGCTCCAAATAGGACCAAAGTTCAGAACTGTATCCACACCAAATGAGACCAAAGTTGAGAACTGTTAATTCTATCGAAGCGTCCAAGTAACCCCGATTGAGATACGCGCAAAATCGAAGTCCCAAAACAACGATTTGTCTACAAAAGCGGTTCTTTATTAAATAATACACTAAATTTAGTTACAAACATCAACTTGTGAGGTGTCTAGGCGTTTAAACGCGTCGTTCAAGAATGAAAATAGCAAAGGCTTCCTGTAAGAGTAACATAAAGAATGATTACAACATACGATAGTCCAAAGACAGCCGATAGCTGTGTCTAAATTTGATAACAGTTTATGAACAACCGAAACTCGAACCAAGAGCAAACAATATGGAAACTGTTGCATTCAAACAAATGCATAAACTGTGGATAACCTTTACAGTAATTAAATTACAGTGATTATAATGATAAATACAATTATAAGTAAAATAAGCATTAAAGATATATGTGAACATTCCAGAATGTTATAGTACAACTTGAGTTACAACATAAGTGTGGAAATTGTTGGGTATACAGCTGCCTACTGAATGTAAATAAGTAGTATAAAACAACATACAAAAGAGTAGAAAAGGAACATGTAGGAACAATGTGAAACAAACATAACAATACTTAGTAAGTATCGCCTGTCACGTGGAAGGCCCGGGTTCGATTCCCGGTCGAGGAGCCTCTGGAAGGTGGATCGAAAGTAAGGAAAGACATGCTGTCTTTGGGGGGCGGTGTTAAGTTTGTTTCACATTGTTCCTACATGTTCCTTTTCTACTCTTTTGTATGTTGTTTTATACTACTTATTTACATTCAGTAGGCAGCTGTATACCCAACAATTTCCACACTTATGTTGTAACTCAAGTTGTACTATAACATTCTGGAATGTTCACATATATCTTTAATGCTTATTTTACTTATAATTGTATTTATCATTATAATCACTGTAATTTAATTACTGTAAAGGTTATCCACAGTTTATGCATTTGTTTGAATGCAACAGTTTCCATATTGTTTGCTCTTGGTTCGAGTTTCGGTTGTTCATAAACTGTTACCAAATCTAGACACAGCTATCGGCTGTCTTTGGACTATCGTATGTTGTAATCATTCTTTATGTTACTCTTACAGGAAGCTTTTGCTATTTTCATTTTTGAACGACGCGTTTAAACGCCTAGACACCTCACAAGTTGAGGTTTGTAACTAAATTTTGTGTATTATTTAATAAAGAACCGCTTTTGTAGACAAATCGTTGTTTTGGAACTTCGATTTTGCGCGTATCTCAATCGGGGTTACTTCGACGCTTCGATAGAATTAACAGTTCTCAACTTTGGTCTCATTTGGTCTGGATACAGTTCTGAACTTTGGTCCTAATTGGAGGGAACACTTGCTGTAACGAAATTTGGTCGGAATTCTGTTTGGTTCATTCATCCCAACGATGACTAGAACAAAAAGAATGAAGTACAACGATGACAGTTCCCAAGACACAGACAATTCCAGTGCTGAAAATATTATTCCTTCACTTTCTAAGGTGAATCCATCTATTCCTTTATATCTTGCCTTTGATATTGTTAAACCTAACCCCAAAGACAGTTGCTCGGTAGGAGACAACTATGTAGACACTAGATACAGCGTAGAAGAAGTGGTTTCTAGGGAAAGGGAAGTAGAAAAGATTAAGCTGGAGATTAGAGAACTCCAACTACGCAGGCGATTGTTAGAGCTAACTCCGAACTTTTCAAACAAAGTGAGAAGACCTAGAAAGACTACCGAGTTGTCGGGGTCTCGATCCGAGGATAAAACTTCAGTAGTTACAGCAAGTCACCGATACACCAATGTACCTTCGAGCGATGAAATGCAATTCAAAGCACAGGTAGATAGCGTCAAGGCGCTATGTATGTCAGTAAGCTTACCGAAGATAGAAATCACGAAATTTGACGGGAGCCCTCTGAAATTTTGGACGTTCATGAAGGGATTCAAGGTTAACATAGCTGACAGAGTAAATGATGACACTCAGAAATTAATGTACCTGATACACTATTGCGAAGGTATAGCAAAGGATGCTATAGAACACTGTGTTTTATTACCAGAAAAGGAAGGTTATACTGAGGCAATTAAAATTCTACATGAACGGTTCGGCAGACCACATGACATCGTGGATACCTATGCATTGTTAGATAATGGCTCAGACTCGACATTACTGCTTAGTGACGTGGCAAAGCAGGTAGGAATTTCTGGTACAGTGACAAGATTAAACATATCTTCGGTAATTGGAGCGTCATCTCAGAACGCTGAACTTACCAATTTCGAAATTGAGTCTTTAGATAAGACCAACCGAATAAAAATCGAAGGTGCATATACTATAGATAACCTACCTATTAAAAGAGCAGAAATCCCACCAACGGACTTCCAAGAAAGATGGAAACACTTGAAAGGTGTACAACTACCCACCATAGCCTGTGACAAGGTTGGTTTGTTACTTGGTGTTGACGTTCCAGAGGCCCACTGGGTACTCGATCAGCGTATCGGAAAACCTAAACAACCCTATGCTTCACTAACTATGTTAGGGTGGGCTTTATTTGGACCAACGGGTCAACCTAATAAAACTTCAGTCTTCATGAACTGTTTAAAAGCGAAAAATTCCTTTGAGGAGGATATTCTCAAATTATTTGAACATGAATTTTCTGAAAATAAGTACTCTGATAAGGTTACCATGCCCCTATGTGATAAGACCATTATGGAGATTACTGACAAACAAACAGTATTGCTCGATGGACATTATCAAGTGCCGATACCCTGGAAGGTGGATTGGCACTCACTTCCAAGGAATAAGAGCGAAATAGAAAAACGATTAATTTACCTACGTACAACGTTGCTGAAAGACGAACAGCTTCGGAAACAGTGTACTATTATATTAGCTACCCACGAAAGTAAGGAAAGACATGCTGTCTTTGGGGGGCGGTGTTAAGTTTGTTTCACATTGTTCCTACATGTTCCTTTTCTACTCTTTTGTATGTTGTTTTATACTACTTATTTACATTCAGTAGGCAGCTGTATACCCAACAATTTCCACACTTATGTTGTAACTCAAGTTGTACTATAACATTCTGGAATGTTCACATATATCTTTAATGTTTATTTTACTTATAATTGTATTTATCATTATAATCACTGTAATTTAATTACTGTAAAGGTTATCCACAGTTTATGCATTTGTTTGAATGCAACAGTTTCCATATTGTTTGCTCTTGGTTCGAGTTTCGGTTGTTCATAAACTGTTACCAAATCTAGACACAGCTATCGGCTGTCTTTGGACTATCGTATGTTGTAATCATTCTTTATGTTACTCTTACAGGAAGCTTTTGCTATTTTCATTTTTGAACGACGCGTTTAAACGCCTAGACACCTCACAAGTTGAGGTTTGTAACTAAATTTTGTGTATTATTTAATAAAGAACCGCTTTTGTAGACAAATCGTTGTTTTGGGACTTCGATTTCGCGCGTATCTCAATCGGGGTTACTTCGACGCTTCGATAGAATTAACACCCAGTCATTTAGTCATATGTAGAGTAGAATCTAACACAAGCGTATAAGTTTAAATTACCCGACACCATGTTAGCACAGTAAGATAGAATGATTTTACTACAAATCCCAGAGTAGTAGAAGTGGCAACAGTTATAAGTAACAGTAAAAAAAAGGGATTAGCTACAGAAAATGGAAAAAAAACGTATGATAGGATTTCTGAACTCAAATTCTAAAACAAAACAAGGAGTGAGTAAACCTGCACTATTGATTCTGAGCAACGACACACAAATTCTAATTGTGGGCTACCATAATCACATAGACACAAACCATTTAGTCTATACCTAACTATATGGCTTAATTCAACAGTCAATGAATCCAAGTCTTAGATTGGTCATCTTCAGTTTTCTTTAAAACTACTTGGACAACATCACCAGTCAAGATAGGAAATAGTCTGGCATATAAAACACATGTTCTAAGCACCTCATTTGATGGACATTCACTACCTCATCAACCGATTCGCCATATTTACCTAGTATCCTATGCATAAACTTGGTCCCAAAATACACGAGCAATACTCTGAAGACACTTACGATCGAATATTCAAAACTCTTAATGACGGTTTCCCATTCATAAAGTAGAACAAAATGTTCCAGCAATATCTATAATTCGTGATAAACAATTTAAATATGTTTTTGACTGAGATCATGAGTTGACTGATGTTAGACTACCATGGAAAACCTGGAAGCACTCAATGGCCGTTTCGTCCTATTCTAGGACTGCTCAGCGGTGCGCACCCACGACCCCGCTCGCAGGATTCGAACCCACAGTAGGACAAAATGGCAGTCCAGTACTTCCACGTTCTCAATGGTGGTCTAACATCAATTGGTTCATGATCTCAATCAAAGACTTAGTAATCTACACAACCTTATATTGATAATTAAAATATATATTAAACAAACCGAGTACTGAAAATGGTACTTGATAAATGAGCTACACTGCATATTACATAATTCCGTAAGAGAGTTATCCGAGAACTGATATATATAAACACATTTATGTAAAGAATATTTTCACTTAAAATAGTATGTTATAAGTAAGATTTACCGTTCTTTGTTAGTATACTTTAAATGCTTTCGTTTTTCAACAATCGGTAGATAAGCTGGAATGATTGCTTCAGCACACGACTAGAAATAATAAAATCAAAAGGCATGGAGAAAAAGTGTTTTATTTACAATTAGTTTATTGTATAATTCGAATTAGTTTTTCTAGTTAGCGCCTTTTTTCAAAGAGGACACACATTGCATTGAGGAAAGCACCCAAATGCGTCACAAGGCAAGCCCTCAACATGGAATCCTCAGGGTCAAAGGAGAAGAGGAAGACCAAAAAACACATTACGCCGAGAAATGAAGACAGATATGAGAAAAATGAACAACAATTGGATAGAACTAGAAAAGAAGGCTCAGGACAGTGTGGGTTGAAGAATGCTGAACGGCGGCCTATTCTCCACTGGGAGTAACAGGCGTAAGTATGTATTGCATAACTTAATATGAAAATCTCTTTAAACACTTTTAGTCACTAAAACAGTCGGCAATTACTTTAACAGTGTTGAGGATTCCCTAAAATATCCTTCATCAAATACTTCAACAACCTATAAAACATCTTGAAGCATTTTATCCAGCTAGTGTTGAGAAGAAGTATCTCCGAAATATCTAGGAAACGAAAAATCATCTATCACAATTTTGATTAGATGATTGAGTACATCGTTACTATATTTAGTATGTTTCCAGAAAGTTCTAGAAGATCAAGGCCAAGTGTAACTCTATAAATACGGTCGATTCTCCATACATGAACTAAATATGAAGTGAAGCTCATACGCTTTTTTCACTTTTCTTTGAGTGTATATATGGTCTGGGGTTATAGGAAGTTCGTAAAAGCTGTCCAAATAACAGGAATAAGATTATAAATCGACCGCAAACCCCCGGCCGAGTAGAAAAATTAATGGTTACTAGAAATAAACACTAGCATATCTGTTGCAATGAGAATTGAAGATATGACATGCATTGAAGACAGTGACTTTTGTTACTATGCGATTAATAAAATATATTTATCCAGAATTATCAAATGTTATGACCTAAGAGTTGCTATAAACAAAATCCTCTGTAATAGGCTCCTCCTCTTAAAGCTATTAACTGATGAAATCACATTAACCTATAGACAATTTCGTTGTTCACAGACCCAGAAACATGAGAAGTGATGAGGTTACAAGTAGTTTCCTAAAAATGGGTTAATCTGTGATGATGACCTCATAGGTTACTTTGGTGAGTCCATAAGAAAAAATCGCCTTACCGTAGGGAGACTGAGTCATATTGTAACGTTGTACGCCATTATAAAATAACCCCTTGGATTCTTGGGAGCTCAATATAAAAGATAACGTGTGAAAGAATTTTAAGAACTTGCGTCTAAATTTCATCGAATAATTTCACGGTATTTGGGCGCCGAGTTGATGTGAGACATTAAAGAGGAAGAGGGTATTTGTAAAATCTCAGACAATTAATTTGAAATCAAACGTTTCGCCTGGCAATCTGGTATAAGCTTTTTCAAGGAAATATAATCAAACGTCAAAATTATTGAGTGAGCTTTCTCCAATGAGCGTCATTTTGTTTCGCTTCGCTTTTTCGCTTGGTTTCTCTGAACGTCTGTCTCGATTGACGACTGTATGAAATATAAGTATCACATTTGACATACTTAATTCCATTATTCAATAACGCGATTTAAGTCGACGATTGTATACGAGGTTTGGTGGCATGTATATTTCGATAGCAAACATTCGTCCTAACTGGAATCAGATACTGGGTCACTAAATCGGTGAGTCCGTCGACAACATCATCGTACGATCTAATTTCTCAAAATGAGGAACCTCAGAGAAAAAATAACCAATTTTCGACCACTTATTTGTTCAAAATATTGGGATGATGAGAGCAGTTTATACATTAGTTAAGATGTGTCAAGGATAGAAACCTACACTGAGACGGTGGAGATTTGTAGTTCAGGTGGATGATTTTGATGGAGTTTTGTTCTCTGAGCTGCATGGTTTGGTTATGAAGCTTTCATCGTTCATCAGAACAAACTTCAGGTAGAAGTGAAGTGCTCAAATTTCTCTATATATCACTCACAGCTTGTCCTGTAGACCTCGATGTTAACTGGTTCTTGTTTACCTTAAATCTATCATTGTTGTTGATATGTGTGGGTCGGCTTCCGATATACTTGAGTTTCCAATTTTCCTGTGTCGGTTCTGGGGATTCATAAAGGAGCATATAGGAAGCCGACCCACACATATCAAATTCTCAACTACTATAACAACAACCTAAGAGCTCACAAAATCAACTGCGTACAAACTATTCAAGAGGGCAAAGACACAATACAACACACTGGCAGCACGAAAGAATGAAGACAAATACCTGAAGACTGTCTTCCAAAAGAACGGCTACCCAATCAACTTCATCAAAAAGTACCATCCGAACAAGTCACCAGAAAAAAAGTCAAGTACAGAAATCGACAAAAGGATCACCCTACCATACATAAAAGGTATATCAGAAATTGCAACGAGATTGCTGAAAACCTTCGGAATAGGTGTTGCGTACAAATCAATGCATGTGGACAACTGCGGACACTCATTTGACTGGAAAAATGTGGAAATCTTACATAGAGGAAATTCCAAAAACACCAGAGAATTTTCAGAAGCTTGGCACTCAGGTCAATCAGCAATCAACAAGCACATTTAAATCGATCCAATTTATCAACCAATCAGGAAAAGTATGCACTAACTTAGGACCAAAAGTCAACCTAATGGGAGATACAACCAAAACAAAAAAGTGAACAATGACAGGTTCAAGGTCAACAAGAACCAGTTAACATCGAGGTCTACAGGACAAGCTGTGAGTGATATATGGAGGAATTCGAGCACTTCACTTCTACCTGAAGTTTGTGCTGATGAACGATGAAAGCTCCATAACCAAACCATGCAGCTCAGAGAACAAAACTCTATCAAAACCTACACCAAGCTTCAAATGTACAGTCTACACACATTCAAAAGATATCCATTTTGAAGTTTGAATGATAATAATTGATATCAGTAAACCTTTTAAGCTCTTTCCAACAACAAAGTTAATTATTCGCACTATAACAGTAAAGATTTTCCCTAAAATCAATACAATTGAGTGGCGAAACAATTAGTAAATATTAACGTAGGGAGTTTTTAGTTTACATTATGGAATAACGTTAGTTGAACAATCAAAAGTTATTGGGCAACTATTCCGTTCTAGTATGGCGATCCTTAGCAGTGGGGGGTTGAAACCAGGACCCATCAATAATATTCGATGATTAGACAATATTGCGAAATGAATAAATATAGACATGTAAGCCAGTGAAAGCTGGTTCAAAAGTCTAATGAGTGCACGCTAATCGTGAGACTTGAATGTTCTGGGTTCGATAACCGACGGGATCATGGATCCTCATTAGTGAGAATTCACATACCATGACGAAACAATTGTTTAGTGTTCTTAACTGTTGTACACTTGAGGCCATTCTATGATGCAAACTATAAAAACAGAGATTATGCTCAGGGAATTTTTTTTTAAAAGAAAAGACACTTACTTTTACAAAACTGAATACTTTTTCTTGTGAGGTACCATCTAAATCGTCGAAAAATATTCCACCAACACCACGTGTCTCACCTGACAAGGTAAGAAAGAAGGAAGACCCAATAGTCTTTAAGATACATGTTAACACCTTTGTACTATTTTTTTCCTATGGGCTATTATGACCCTATTGGTTACCTATCAATTTAATAAACAACTTTATGCTCCTGTGTTAAAGATCTACTATGAACCATAAATACAGACGTTTTGGATTCATAGTCACTTTTATTTAGCTTGAATGGTGAAGCCTTTCTCCTAAGTGCTACTTACCCAATCTTCCTTGATACTACGTCCCCTGTTGTATTTTCGCTTTCTCACTACTGTTTCATCTATCTCCACAATACATCCTACTCCTCCGAATGATTGGTGTACACGTGTCATTTTAATTGCACATATGACCCACCATTGAACCCAATTGATTTGGGGGTTTGTGCTACTTCCCCTAAATTTACTAAAGCGGCTCCCCCAAAATGGGCCAAATTTTCCCCGAAATTGGCAGCTCAGGACTGGACTGATGAAGTTTCAGTAACATCTGCAAACGCCACAGCCAGTGTTACTGGTGTCTTTATTATCCAATTTGCAACTATTATCATGATCTGCCTCAGTTTCAGTCGCGATCGAGCGAAGAAAGTCCCCGTTCGAGAAGACCTTTTCCTCCAACATGAAGAACAACGAAATACAATCTCATCACGGTAGTCTGCACACTTTGCTGCAGTCATTTGATAACCGCAGTCACAGGTACAGGAACTTCTTAGTAGTCTCATCTCTTGTAGCCTGTCAATAATCACCTCTTCTCTAAAATCCGCTGTAAACCAATCGTATATGAGCATCCGGTGTTGTACTTGGCTCCGTGACCTTGAAGTTGCTCAAACGCTTCTGATTGGCTCGTCCATAAATTAGAGTCTCACCCGCTTCGCTCTAATCCGCAGACACGGTCACAACAATTGGCGATGGGGTAAAAAAATAAAATCCAAGGTCAGCCTGTAATTGGACGAAATTCAGTCTAATTATTTCGAACAGTCAGCATCTAGATTGGTCATCGGTGTCCTTGGAAGACATTGGTTGTTAAGAAATGGCTATCTCTCCCGACCAATTACGGTTGCTACTTGAGCGACAACAGCAGCGTTTCAAAAATAGCCAGTTGAATATTTTGGACAACTTACGCACACAGCTGCTAAATCATCCATGTTTTGGAGATGCGACAGAAGTTGATAAGTTAATTTCTCATCTGCATACCGAGCTGGAAAATAACTGCAGAACATATGAAGGTGTCTATAAAAGCCTCTATGAATCCTTTACGAGCATGATGTAAACGAAGCAGTCACTCAAGATCCACCCGGTGGTCCAGTACTCTCCATTCTAGAAACATGCCCTGTCATGGATTCAAACTCCATTGTCCCCGAAATGGCATATACAGACAGTGACGTATCCAGCTCACAAGAAGATCCCCTCGTTCTGCCAGAAAATATGTCATACGCATCAAATAATAATCAAGAACCTGGTGCAGTTTTGCTGAACGCTAATTGTTATAGTGATCCACTATCTACTAGTGAGGTTCTCCATAAATTTGGTCGCAATATTTCAGAAGAATCAAACTTCGATCACCTCATATCAAGTGTCGTTCAGCCTCACCACTCAGTCACTTCCAGTCGATCCTCTGTTCAGTGCGACAAATATGTCTTAAATAAATTCAAATTAATTGTGACTTTGGCATATGAGGATCCAACACTGTTTCGCGGGGGAGGATGGACTCGAAAATTTAAAATTCGGATATCAACTCCGGATCTTCAAAAAAGAAGAGGTGTTGTCTCCCGATAAGAGTAATGAATGGTAATTATGGGGATGCATTTACGGACCAATATTATGATTATATTTTTATCGTATAATTGTTATGTAACTAAACTGTTCATATTCATGTCCCTCTTATTGTGAGCTTTATTTTGACCTATGAACTATTATTATACGATTTGCCATTTATGAATTATTCTCTGTTTGTTCATCGCTACCTCCCTCATTCACGGCCACATCTGGCTAATTCTTGTACAATGTCGTTTCTTATTTTATTGGTACGTTGTGGTCGGTTTGATTGGTATATAAACTCAGTATGCTTGAAATATAATGATTCATATCTCAGAGGCTGAGACCTGCGTTCTGGACTCAACTGGCTGGGCTAGACAGGGAAGCAGGACCAATCAGGACTCTACGTTGTTTTTACGTGTTTACGCGTCTTTGGTCCGATCGATAAATACGCTTCGCTCTAATCTGCAGTCCACAAGACACAACACTAACTAAGACTCGTGAACTGCAAACACGAGACTGGCTTCAGATCTAGTCGTGTTTGTATCGACCACATATTCACTATTCGTCACGTCAGTTTTTAGAGCACAGGCATGCTAATCGGCGTCCGACAATGACATTTCTTGATCTAAAAGCAGCATTTGACCCTGTACACCGAGAGGTTCTGTGGCAGTGAAGGGTGTACCTCAGGAGTACATAAACCTTGTGTACGCTCATTACTCGAACACTACTAGTCCAGTCAGAGCTTATGGTGAACTGTCATTTGATTTTGCAACCTCAAGTAGTGTCCGTCAAGGCTGTCCATTATCTCCATTTTTGTTTAACTTCATCATAGACCTACTGCTGGAAATAACGCTCTCGTCGACTGGATTTTCGGGCATTGATCTCCTATCAGGAGGTCCACCTATCGGCTTAAGATACGCAGATGATATAGTCCTGTTTAGTGAAGACGCTGATAAAATGCAGAGTCTTTTGGTAGCACTGAGCGACGATGCCAGAATTTTTGGGATGTGTTTCTCCATTTTTAAATGCAAGTGGTTGTTCCGGGACTGGTCTAAGTCAACAGCTTATGGAGGGTTTTGAAGTGAAGTAGTCGAACGCGTTGACATCTTCACTTTTCTTGGAAGTCTGATCAGCCCTAATGTGTTGGTGTCTGACGAAATCTCAGCACGGATTCAGAATGCTCATTTGGTTTTTGCCAACTTACGTCACCTATGGCGAAGGCGAGATATTCGTCTATTAATAAAAGGACGAGTATATGGCGCGGCAATTCGTTCCGTTCTACTTTAAGGTTGCGAAACATGGCCATTAAGAGTTGACGATACTTGTAAGCTACAAGTATTTGATCACAGATACCTTAGAAATATTGCTGGCATCTGCTGGAATCAACGGGTAAGTATTAGTGAGGCTAGAAGCGCAGGGTATTAGGGAGTGATGGTATATCAGTTGATGAGATTGCAACTCTTCGTCGACTGAGATGGTCGGGTCACGTGTTGTGTTGCGTATGCCTGAACACCAATTACCACGACGTGCAATGGTAACTGGTGTTGGGGATTGTTGGAAGAAAGTTAGGGGCGGGCAAACCAAAACGTGGCATCAGTGCTTGAAGTCACTGACTTCTGATCTGAGCCATGTTGGTAGATGCAGACTTTTTGTTTGTGGTCCACCTGACTATCGTAACCATTGCTTGGAGAAGAAGTCCAAAGAACACATTACTCCGAGTAATGTAGACAGACATGAGAATGATGTCCATATATTCAATCCTTCTTTTATATATTACCACCATTGAAATGACTACTTCTATGAATTTTGTGTTCCTCTTGCCATGCTAATGAGGTATGGCAACTTGGACCGATGCATATATGTGCCTGGTCCTATGTTGTAGCTGACTGACTGACCGACTAGTGACCTATGAATATCCTTTATTTCTAAAGATCACATTTCCAAACCATAAATTAGAGTACCATGAACTATCGTGCAGTGTATTTGTTATTCGCTGGCAAGACAGACATTTCGCCTACACCATAAGTGACGCAAGTTAAGAAACTCCAACCGACCTTCCTAAGTCTATGCCGATACTTCATCAGACACCAACCATTCAAGGCTTATGAGACTTTTAAGATAAGCGAAATGGTCAGTGTGTTAAACTACTAATTCACTCCTTATCATTAGTTTAAGCGTTGATACAGATCAGTCCTGAAGTAATACTGAAATCAAAATTCAATGTTGCGCATTATCAGTTTTAAATAATTAGTGATAAGCCCTTATCATACTACTGATATGTTTGTAACAAGCATCAGTAAATATTTGCTTTAAAAAAAATAACACTTACCTCGATGTGTCAGATAGAAATAATCATCACACCATTTTTTAAAACGTGGATAAAAAGATTCGTTATGTTGATCACAAGCCAATTTTAATTGCTCATGAAAGTGTTTAGCATCTTCATTAAATAAGTAGTATGGAGTTAAATCTGCTCCGCCGCCATACCACCAACATTTACGATTGTTACCCAAATCAACTTCGAAGTAACGAAAATTAAAGTGTGTTGTAGGGACATATGGATTAAGCTTGGAAATGGAAAAAAGTAGAACCACCGGTAAGAAGAGACATCAAATAGTGATACTTCTCAACAGTGGGCATCCACGACCCCACAACCAGAAAATCAAACCAATCCAGGACCTTCGAACTCGCGCCCGGATTTCGACTAATCCATGGTACTGAGCGATCAGCCTTCATTACCAGTGGTGGATAAATTCCTAACACCCGATATGGTTAAACTCCAATGTTCATGAATTCTCAATAGAACTCCGGGGACTTTTTCTTGGAGATAGCCACTAGTGGAAGAATGATAACTATCAGTAAAAGGTTGTGGAGACTGTTGAATCACATTGATATCACGAAGCGATCTCAGAAAACGATTAAAAGTCTAGACAGCCGCTTCGTCCTGGTGTAAAACTCCTTACCATTGAGCATCCATAGTCCCATAGCCGGGAATCAAAACCAAGACTTATAGTCTAGTCCGCAAACACCTGAAACGATCGTTCAGTGTTTCTCAAGTTCGCACTGACTCGTGACATCAACAAAATCAAAGCCTCTTGTTTCCTTAGGATTCTGTAGCCCATGTGCACCATTGGTCTGGAATGAGGGTTTTCCGACTTCTTTAGGTGGACCCTCCATATCCACCAACCCGGTTAAAGCGTTGGACATTCGCTTTTCATCCTCTCAATTCTGTAAACAAAACCCTCGCCGCGAGAAGGTAGTGAGTAGGACTTCCGTGGCAATGATTGTATGTACGTAGCCATATGAGAGCATTTGAAGAGGAAGAGCTGACTCTTCCCACTCTCGAACGTACCACGGAATTTGAGGGCAGGTACAGCATAAGTAGAAACGGTGTCTGATACGGAAATACAATTCAGGATATCTAAATGAAGTTACTTTAATGCGAAAAGGAAAACGTTTTTCGAAAATAAACTTACTGGATGAATAACTGAACTGATACCACAAGCGAAAAATTTGCACTCTTTATTAGGATCAATTTCATTATGTCTATAGAAAAAAAAGAGAAAAAGATTATGTTCACTAACAGTTTAATATACGTAAAACCGAAGAAATGAGATTTACGATTTAATGGTTGATGTTATTTCAGATGTTATTGAGACAGGTAATAATATTGGGCAGCTATTGCATCACTGCGTTCGAAACTCCTTGACAGTATACACTGATAAACCTTCATCAGAGACCAAACTAAGAATTTTTAGATTTAGTGGTAAGCGTATTTAAATGTCTAAATCACTGAGATGTGATTCAGTGGTACATTATCAACCTTAACCATGCCATTAATTGGTCATTATCAAAATGTAATTAATGATAACTGTCTCATTGAACTCTATCTATCATGACTTCTTATTACCAAAATATTGGTAATCTTGAAGTCAATTGCTATTACTCAACATATGATTACTGTTTATTTCTAAGTTTCATTCTATGTAGATGTGTATCAAAAAGTTGGCCCAAAACAAAGAAGAGATACAGTTGTTTACTACTCTATAGTTGTTGCTCATCTGAGACAAAAACTACCGTTGTATTGTAACTAATCAGAAAATTTGAACACCTAACCCTAAAAGTAAACTAAAATTTATTTTCAACTTACAGATATAATCTATGCTATCTATTTGGAAACAAATTACATATATTAGAATGGAAAGAAAACTGTAGTTAGGTATTCAAAAATTGTGTTATAATAATAAGTGTTAGTCTGAACACATCCACTGTATCCAATTACATGTAAATCATCTGGTTGAATTAAATATGATTTTAGTGGTCTTATATCTGACTCAAATTAGATCGTATGAATGATTGCTGTCGATAAATACATCCTGACTATCGACTTAATACGCGTTAGTGAATAACGGAATTAAATAAGTCAAATATGAGAATGAATTTCGAACACGTATATTTTGCACGATCGTTGATCGGAACAGACAATCAGAGAATCGCAGCGAACGAAGCGAAGAAGAGAGAGAGAGTCAAGTGAAACTAAAGGATGCGCAATGGGAAAGGCAAATGAGCCGACTCCATTTAACCAAGCGTTAATCAATATTTACAGTCACACAAAAATAAGTTGCAGATATGTGATAAATGGAATAAAAAGGGCACACATATACGCTTACATAAAAACAGTCAAGATTGATAAGTGAATAATTAACAAGGTCAAAACGTGACACAACAAGAACTGATAAATTGACCTGTCCAGAAGCTAGAATAAATTATTATATGGGCTTAACATAGTAACCGACATTACATGACTATCGTAGCCAATTATACGAGACGTTGAACAAAATATCTCAGAATCAGTCACACAGCTTGGACGTACTCACTCTTTGACGTCAAAATACTCACACCTTTCATTACACAAATCGATTGTTCTTCTTGAATCATATTATTATCACCGATACTACCATCACTTCTACTACTCTAGTATTTGTCTTAATAATTTGATTACTCTTTGTTGATGCGATGTGGTAACTTGAAGCAATGCATATATATGTGGCAGGTTCAATGTCACTCATAACTAAATGGATACATTTAACATGCTTCTGTAAAACGACGCATAAATATAAGGGTATATGGATTTGAAAATGGGAGCATGCGATGCAGAGATAAAGAAACTAATTAATCTGTGAAACCAGTGGAAAACATTCTTGCAGAGATTACTCTAAAAGTATGCGATATTATCATGGATAAGTATCCATGAAGTTAGCAGAATAAATAAGTTCATTCAATAATGATAGTCGCGAATTTCATGTATAAAAGCAATAAGGCTTACCACTACTACTGAGTCCGTTGTTAAATAAGCGTTCCAAATTAAAAATAAACTGAATTTTTCCTGAAGTTGGCTGAGAATTTACTTTAGTATTCTCCAAAGTTTGAGGTGTGGAACAGAACTGTACACTACCTCCTCCACCTCCGAAAACCAAAGTTTCACACATCAAACCAACCTATGTTAAACAAACATTGAAAGCCAGGAAACATTGGACGGATATCTCGTCTTTGCATGAAACTCCCCTGCAATGAGTACCCACAGCTCCAATAAGGTTTGAACCCAAGCACTTTAGTCCTCGCGTCGAGAGCCTAACCTTCAGATCACTGGTTTACCATCCAGTGGCTTACATTTCTAACTCTAAACAAATCGTGATATTTCAAGACATTCCTGCGTAGCCACTAGTGAAATCTATCTCACACCCAACATGTAGTCAAGCTCCCCTGACAACGGCTTTTCATTAGAATTGATGGTTGTTTAGCATTGCCAATTGACCAAAGTTAGAAAATGCAAGCCACTGAATGCCAGCTAAGTGATCTAAAGGTTAGGTGCATATGGTGCGATGTTTGAAGGTTCTGGACGTCTCATCTCTGATATAATGCTGGATGTGCACAACTAAGTCTCCCATAAGAACGAAGTAGTCGCTCAATATTTCCTAGTCTTCAGTGGTTATCTGATCATAATCAAATCTAACATTCTTCACAATACCGTATAGTAATTATTATGAAATCACAGAATATAAAAAACAACTTTTACATTTGACAAATAAAAACCAAGAGAATCCTGTTAAAATAATACAATTAAAAAGAATTATGAAAAAGAGATCAGAGAAACAAACAGCTAACCTTGCACGCATTTCTTTCACAGCTTGAGCGCTAAGGTTCCCACTTATCACACTGATGTTTACACCAGCCTTTTCAAAAACATCACCATTCTCTAGAACACATGAAATTCCGCCACCACCCTATTTATGAAAAAAAGTGTACATACATATGGAGAGAGGGGATACAACGGATGTTTGCAATTGTACTAAAAATACTGACAGATAGTGTTAGGATATCCGGAAAAATATACCAATAATTATCATGTTAAGTCTAATAGTGTCCTTGGACTTTAAATGGACATTCCCTATTGGTCAATATTTATTTCACTTGTTAAATATTGTACAAATGTTGTTTTCTACTTTACGGTACGATGTTGTTTGTTTGGTTGGTATATAAACAGAGTGTGTCTGAAATATAATGATTCATATCTGAGGCTGAAACTTGCGTTCTGAACTCAACTGGCTGGGCTAGGCAGCGAAGCAGGGCCAATCGGGACTCTAGGTCGTTCGTACGTGTTTGCGCGTCTTTGGTCCGATCGACTTAGCAAACGTGTTCTAATGTAACTGAACTTCTGTGATTGAAGACTGCAGATGAGAATGAGTGCTTTAAATTGGTCTTCAGTAAGTGACTTCAACCGAAAGCGTTCACATTCTCGGTTGACGATACCCACATGTGTGAAAAAATTATCATCTTCGTTCATAGTGAGCTTCAAACATCGATAGCGCGCATTGAATAGTGAGGACTTGTCGTCGAATTGTTGGCTCAATGACTGGATCGATAATTCGCTGACCTCAAATCTGCAGCATCACAGTCATAACAGATAGATATGCTGAACTTTGAAAAATCATATAAGGTTCTGTAAAATCTCTTGTATGAATTTCGGCGATACTATAAGGTTGACCAACTTAAAGTAAATGGATTATGCTTTTAAACTTGTAACACTGGTCAAAAATCTCGATCAATTGATTGGTTCAATCATGCATCTTAAACTTATCCCATGTATACACATAACTCTCTCTAGCCTTTTGAAGAAAGAAAGAACAAAGATTTAAGTAGAATAACATGATTCTATTTTATTTTGTTCGGTTCCTGTTAGCTGCTTACAAAAACTTTCAATATCTAAAAATCTTAACTAGAAAATGGGTTGAAAATGTTTACATAAATACGTTTAGTTGGAGGAAGTGCTAAACAGACATCGATATAGAGTATAGTAAGAATGTGAGGAAATTCAATAAATTCACATCTTACTTGGAAGAACATATGTTCCTCCATATCTCCATCCAGTTTAAAAAAGCAGGTGTTTGGAAGAATAGTCTTTTCAATATGTTCTTATAACCTATGATTAAAATCTAAATTAACGTCCTGAAGAGGATAGCCAGGTTTAAGGAAAATACATAATTTAAAATGAACGTTTATGAAAGTTTGGATTGTTAGTGGAAATAAAATAGAATTGTTATCATTGAAATAACTAATATGTCAATGCTGAAATGACTAATGTATAGTGTTAAACTAGTTTATATAATCATTGTAATCGTGAGATTAACAATACAAGTAGATATAAATAACACTGAGAAACAACAATGTAACTACAAATCAGAATGAATATTGACCATAAATTACGTAATATATAGAATGATATGAATTGGGTGAGAGATAATAACTTGGAGTGGGGTGCTAATTCAGACTGGAAAGAAGGACACCTGATCAAGATACCAAAAGGAAAGATATCTGAGCAAGCGTGAGAACTACATAGGCATCACTATTCTATCGCTAATTCAATTTTTCAAACGCTTAGCAGAGTCATGATCATAATAATATAAGTGAACAGGGTAGGTTTAAAGCATGGAAATGTAGAAAGAGAAAGGTTGTAAGGAGACTAATCACATATCACTATTTCGATAAAATGACTAGTAAGTTATTGGGCTTGAAGTCGCCCAAGGCGAGGGGTCAGACATATTTCTTCTAAACTCAAAGCTGAAGCTTTTTAGCCTGAATAGCTATTGCTTCGACGGTGTGTAAAATTCCTAGTCTGACGGATTTAAGCATATAACTATTAACACCGTAAATGACTGATCGGCGTTGGCTGTATAGCCCGTTTGTACAAAATGTTAACTATAGCCCTGCTTAACAACGAAGGGGTGTTGACGAGCACGAAAGTACAAATCCCTGAAACATTTATCACTATAACTTGCTCCATAAGAGTAAATAAGTTGATAGACGTAGGAAAAGCTGGTTAGTGCAGGTAATTTACTTTTTTAATTTCGGAGTAAACATAGAACGTGTAGAAAGCCCTAATTGTAGTTTACCTGCATTGAATGCTTTTTAAATTGTTCTGCGCAGTTTTAACATTAACATTTCTCTGAGTGTGTACCATAAACAGCATAAACGGAGACATTTTACTTGACGTTAGGACTAAATCCTCATTTATGAGTCTCTCCCAGTACCTGTTTTCCTTTAGGGTATTACACAGTACAGTTGTTCACAATTACAATGAAATGCACCAACTACATTTCGTTTATATTGTAGAGAAACGAAACTAGCGAAACTTGTTTACTCCTCCATCCAAGTAGTTCTCTTGTTCAAGTTCCTTTATAATGACCCATTTACTCTCTCTGTAAATAGGACACCTAGAAGGGTTATTATGCACCTATTTTTTCCCACATGTAAATTTAGGAGGAGGGTGAACTTCACCAAATCTTTGAATGCCTACCAGGTCAATATAGTCTTTACAAAGGATCAACACAGAATTCACATTTCGGCAGCAAAATTTTCCAGTGAACCATTCTCTAGCTTATCTAGAAAAAAGCCAGCTAATATGAGACACAATGATGAAACTATTGCGACACCTATTTGTCCACATATTTTCCTGTTGAATATGAATTTTACATTCATGGTGTATTTTAATGATCTCTTCTATAATATGCACTGGAATCACAGTTTCTGCTCTGTGTTCTGTATTCACCTGACATGATTTATGAGTTTGAAAAACTCAGAGGTCAATCAACACAGTTATAAACTTAACAATATTTATAAACAAGTGGAACGTCGGATTAGCAGTCTAAAGCATTTGGTTTTTGATTACTGAATTACAGGCACTTATTCAACTCTATTCAGTTTGGTCTAGGCAATGAGTTGGTTGGTATTACTAACTTACATATGTACAGAAAAGTGGGACTCAAAAACGAAGTGCATGGATCTTCACCGACTGACGACTGTATAGTGAATTCCGGTTTGCTACTTAAGGGTGTGGAAATCACCCAATGAGTTTTAGGTAAGAAATGGTTATCCGCCTATTACGGTTTGAACAACCGGTAAATGTCAAACTTAAGTTCACAGGCCTTTACCCGGTAAATGAGTTGGATATAAACTAAGCTTGAAAATGGAAAACGGAATATCATAACTTACAGCACGACGTTCCCATTTGTCCACTTTGAATTTGGCTTTCCCATCAATCTTTTCAACTTCCTTACACAAGCGACCCTTGAATAAAGAATAAGCAGACAAGTATACAAAACTCAAGGAGGAGCAGTTAAAAAGAGATTAGAAGAGAATGATTAGAAATAAACAATTAAACGAAGCATAACTTAAATGAATACATTTTTCAAAAATGTAACTGTATTCAAGTCCAAACGTCTTACAACCGACTAACTCCTCAAAAGAGATTGTAACAATAAGCTGTTTTAATAAAATTAAGACACATGAATATAGGAGTGAAATTTATGAGTTACCGAAATTTACAACAGATTAAGAACATATTTTAGATTACAGATAGTGATGTGAATAACGTTTACATATGAAAGAATCAGAGCACCAGAGTCATCACTAATCATAATTTACACTTTTTAGTTTTTATTACAGTGACAATGCTGAAAACTAAATCTACGTAAGGTCAAAACTTAAGCAGGCAACAAAAGAAAAGTAAATAGTTCATGCATATGTCCAAATAACCCTGGCAACTTGTCTGTTATCTAAAAGATTATTAAAAAAAAAACAAATAAAACGTTTAGTATATAACTAACTACCAAAACATAAAAATCAGTCTGTATGAGTAACTGCTTATTACACGTTATGAAATTCAGTCACGTAGAACTATCTTTTTGTGAATTAAATTCATTGATCTGTGATTATCTAACTGTGACAGACATTACCTCAATTTTTAACTAGTAAATAATACACAATGGCAATTAAAACCCAAACTAATCAAAACTTTAAGTAAATACTACATAACTTTTATAAATTTACATGGTGCCATCAAAAAATAGTAAACAGACAGGAAGTCACAACTTATCTTAATAATCATTTTTAGTGACTCCTTTCAACATCTTCAGCTTATACAGACCTTCTTAGTCAACAGTCAGCACAATTTACTTTAAACGTTTAAAATGAGTATGATCGACCAAATAATTATTTGGCGATATTGAAATGTCAGCTTTTGAAACATTCTGGGTCAAAACAAACATGTTATCTTTAGGTAATGAACTCTTAATCACACGAATAATTTTTTTGGGATTATCGATATCGATCAACTAGGTGTATTGCAAAGAATCTCAACAAAAAACAGAGAACAACTGCATATGAACACGAGTTAAAAACGACGAGTGCACACTAGCGAGTCACAAATAGATTGCTACACATCAACGTGACGTTCTCCAAACGTTGAGGGGATATAATCAAAAATTTACACGGTGAGACTATAATTTATGGACAACCTTTGAGCGACGTTGAAGTGGCCTTGAGAGTGGACGCCTACTGAATAGGACTAAATGAGAGTTATAAAGCAGTTAGAATTCTCATTTACAGTTGATGGTTAGAGATAGAAATTGGATTTAGGGTTTTCATTACGAAATGACACCACCTATAATGCCATAATTCTATTTAGCCAAATGTATAGATGAACTACGCGCCCATAAATTAGTCTCGCCAGGTAGGGCAATGAACGCCACACACCAATAAATTGATAACGATACATTCTAAAGCATAGCATATTTGAAAGATAATCTCACTTGGAGTTCCATGCACAACACTTCCATTTTTGAGCGATAACATTCATCACCTGACTGCAGAAATATTTAACACTTTATAGAAGTCTACCTGTAACTTGTCGACTGCAGAAACAGGCAAGCACATCCAGTTATTTAGATTTATTTCAGGAAACTTGGTAACAAATGGTACGCTAGCGCAGGAAACGGAGAAGCATTTATTACTTAGGCCCACAATGTTGGTGTCAGCAAGGGCCCATCGACCTCCAACCAAGAAGGCAGAAGCACTAAGAACAAAAAGAGTGTTATGAACAATAAAATGTACCCTAGTGCATAAACACAGCATTTAAAGAACCGTTGGGTTTTTGAACGATACAGGAACGACACACCCATATCCGCAACGTGAATCTCAAATAAAGCGGCTTCGTAGCTTAGTGAATAATTGTTTCATATCCATATGGGTTCAAAATAGATAATGGGCAAAAAATAGAGTATTGTGATAGATATATAATATTTATGACAGACATAATATTATTACGAGTAAAGTGCTAGTGTAAAAAAACGACATCTCATCGCATGTGAGGGAATTAAAAACAATTGTCGTCTTCCCTTTGGTATTCCCTAGTTTGGGAAAGCGAAACTGATGATTGTCTTCTTATTTGCTAAAGTGACCTTTAAGGGACTTATGTAATGGACTGTGCTAGCGTGAACCGGAGAATCACCCTAGGTCGCCGTTAACTCTAAAGGACAGAACATTGAAAATGATTAACATTATCCTATCGACTGAATAATTTTTGGTATTACTCGCATTTTTC
Organism: Schistosoma bovis; assembly: GCA_944470425.2. Taxonomy (NCBI): domain Eukaryota; kingdom Metazoa; phylum Platyhelminthes; class Trematoda; order Strigeidida; family Schistosomatidae; genus Schistosoma; species Schistosoma bovis. The sequence continues at coordinate 2,417,654 of OX103958.1, read as the reverse complement.
GTCATTTCCCCTACTTCAGACACCCCTTGTCTACAAAACTGTTGTTTAAACTTTGGAAATGACGTCATCATTGACAGTCTGTTTTCTGCATGGATGTCACTAATTATCACTGACAATCGCATTACGGCATCTACAATGCTTGTTCCCATTTAACAGGCTGTAAAATTGAATGATCACTAAAATAATTGTCATAAATGTTTGATGATAACAGTTGAGTCCTCGTTACTGAGTTATTACTGACAGAATTTACTTTGGACTTCATACCCTATATGAAATCATTGATTATTCATTAAAATTGCTGATTCAGTGATCGAAACAACGAACGCCCTACACTTATTAACAAAACTACCGTCCAAAGTATCCATCTGTCTACTGAGAGTTTGTATATTATTGACTGAATATAATTTTTTTAAGCAACGTTTCCAGCACCTCGGAATTAACACGTAGTGGTAAATAAATCCCACAAATCACCTAACCGCAACAGGTTGTAGCGTGGCGTCGAGTTGAGATTAACTATGAACACCGCTACAAAGAAACACTTGCCAAGTAAATCAGAAGGCGTGGGTTGAACGTAACCAAATAAGTACATAAAACCCCGACAAGCCAAATACCAGAAGGCAAGTAAGGGACCAAGTCGAGTTATATTTACTGGCGATCTCGCGGCATCGAGAGGATACCGAGATCGTGTCAGGATACAACCTTGGTTACAGAAGGTAACCGAATTCGCGCGAAGTCACAATCGAAGTGTAAGTAAAAGAATGGAAGCACAAAATAGCTGTCATTAGCACAGTCAAACAAAAGCACATTAAAACAGTCACTGGTACACTTGGTTATAATAATAAGCGTTTTTATTAAACCAGTCGTGTTCTCGTGATAAATGTGAGTCACTACAAGGTCATGAGTTGGTAGACGTTCTACGCATCCCTTGCAACTATCAACCAACCTCTTCGTATATCGATAGCTTTCCAATTATATCTTCTAACCTCTTCATTACTGACCTCTGATTTCACCGGATTGGTATACTTCGATTATAAGAGTGTTACTTGTAAAAACGTTTTCGAACTCCGAACACCTGTGGCGCCTTTCACCATTTATTGTCTGCTGCATGAATACCTCGTTAGAATCTTCTAACCATTTGGCATTTCAGAATTCCTATCAGCTCTTCTTTTATCCATTTTTCAGCTAACAATTTAACCTGCATGCTGCTTCATCCTGTGTATGTGCCATTCTAAGCCAGCCAGGGGTTTTATGAACTTTCTATGTGCTTAAGCTGTTTATAGCTTTGGTAATTACATTCATGTGTGTTTTATGTATACTTGTCTCATATGTCTGTTGTCTGTACATGCTATCTGTAATTTATGCATTATTCAACTTACACTAAAACAGAGTCATCCTTTAATTACTCAGTAAGTCAATACTGTCACTCCACTTCGCATCTATTTCTTTTCGTTTGTCTACCGAACAAATTCACTGAAAAACATGCACATCTTGAATCATCTCGGATTTCATCTTATTTCTACGTCAAATTCACATGATTATTCGACAGAAGATATACTGGTTTAATTAGGATAAGTTTATCGTGAACATCAACGCTATTTGATCATCATGGAGTTGAACACGGTCGGCTCAAACTGTTTGCTCAATATAACACAATTCCAGAAGCAAATGAGTTTGAAGGAATACAGAATTTAAATAATAAGAAAGCTTGAATAGTAATGAGGATAGAGGTATTTTACAAGTAATGAGGGCAAGAAAATAAGCGGAAAACACAGTATAACCAAAACGAAACCAACATTTGCAATTTATTTTTAATCTAACCCCAGCTTCTCAGAGACGTCTGTGGTTTTCTTTTGTCATTATTATGATTATTACTCACAAACATCTTATGGGTATATAAGTGTTGTGAAGAAACCATTTCGGGTTTCTTCAAATATACATTAATACACAATTTTCAATAGTGTTAGCATTATATTTGCCATATTTGAAAAAGAGAATAATAATAATGGAATAATAATAATCATAAATCGGGTTTGTGTAATTGAGAAGTATATTGAATTGAGTTTAAAGAAGGACTGACGAAAGTAAGAAAATGGAAATAAAGGAGACGTAAAATACGCTAATAGTTTAATAGGCGTGTTTATGAACATAGAACAAGAATAAACAACTATGTATGTATCGTAATATTAGTAAAAATAATAAAATATATAATAATTAAGAAAAAACAACTTATTATTGCAGTAAGATATGACGCCAGAATAAGTGTTTGTGCAGTCATATTTTGGAGTGATGCTATAAAAGTCGCAATTAAGTGAAAAGGATAACCAGATATCAATATATATGAGTCATATATGCATAGTGAATATAAAACGAGTCTGAGAAGTTAATTTACGTGCCATCTTAAGAATAATATTTATTTAAAAAGAAAAGAGAGAAAAGAAATGGACACCTAGTGAAAGGGTTAAACCATGACAATAATAATAATTGTACAATAAATATCGACCTTTGAAGTAAACCAAAAATTAAAAATAAAATAAGATCCAAAAAATCCTTTACTGCACTCGGATAAATACATATAGACTTATGTAATGGTATACAGAGTGAAACCGGATATTAGTATTAAGAATGATTCTATGAAAGTCACAATTAATTTCAAAGGATAATCAAACATAAATTTCCATGTGTTACATATATGTGATGACGATGAAATGAATCTGAGAAGTTAGTTTATTTGAGTGTACCGTGAGATAATTTGTTTTTAGCTATAGACTTTGGATGTTTAGGAATAATATTTGTTTAAAAGGATAAGAAGAAATAAAGAGAATATCTAATGTGTCGAAGGACCAATAATGATATTAATAACAGTAATAATTATAAATACGAACATAAGCAGGCTTCATATATTAAGATGAATAGAAATAGAATAGACATGAAAATTTTCAAAGGTTACATTTTGATTTTCAGTCAATTGGATGACGGACCTTGCTTGTGTAAATCATTATTAAACACATTGATATTCAGTAGGTGGCACAACCCAGTTTCGGAAAAAAAATAATCAAGGAGATTTCTAAACCGGGTTTTAGGTTCACTGCAACGGAGGTTCACTGGCAGTCCGTTTTACACGGTTGAGGAGCTCAAACTCTTGCCATATCTTAAACTCGAATCACGAACAGTGTTGATAGGTTTCAGCGTATGTTTGTGTATAGCCAGATTTAGGTTGAGGCAGTGGCCAATGTGAGCAAATCCACTTTTGTCAACACTAAGTGGCAAATCCATCAACAGTTCATTCGTATAACTTGTTTATTTCTTCTTCGATTAACACTGAAATATAGATTTCTTTTGTTGGAGAAGAGAATGAATAAACTACTTTCAGATCATTGGCGAAAAGGAAAGGTTTACCATACTGAAAGAGGGAACACATGATTGATAAAAGGAGAAAGCGTAATGGACCAATCACACTTCCTTGTATAACCCCACTGGTTACATCCACAGGTTTAGAGTAGCAAGATCCAAAGAGAATGAGTTGGCCACGTTCTTGTAAAAAGGATTTGAGCCAAGAAAAAAGGGGTTTCTGTATGCCACATGAAGAGAGTCTAGAAGAAGACGTTTGTGTGAGACACTGTCGAAAGCCTTACTTAAATCGAAGTAAAGAATTATCACTGACTGAAGAACATCTCTTCTCAGCGTAATTTGGTCAAAAAATGCCAGGTTCGATATGAAGCATGAGCGTTCAGTCATAAATATGTGTTGGGATAAGCTAATCAGACTAGCCGAAAATAAAAATGTTAATAGCTGTCTGTGGATGATTATTTCTATGGTTCTTGATAACACGGATGTCAACTTTATTGGCCTATAGTTTAACAATATCATTACGTGATCCTGTTTTGACCCTAGGGGTGATAAGAGATGTTTTCCATAAAGATGTATAGGCCCCATATTCCACAGATTAAATGGAAAGTTTCAAACAAAATAGTGGAAAATCTCTACTACCATATTCCACAAGTGATGAAGGGATCCCGTCAGGTCCACAATCAAAAGACTTTTTCACGGCAGCTATGGCCTGTTTGGTGTTGGAGGGTATGAAAGCAATTTTCGATAGGTGTCTGGATGTCAGAACTCCGCCTGGAGTCCCTTCCGGGGGCTACTGCCGGTCCCAAGCCCGTATAAAGGGGAAGGGTCAGGCATGGGGTTAGTAAAACGCTAACCAGAAAAAATTATTCAAACCATTTAAGCTCTGTCCTGGGAGTCAGAAGGTCTTCATTTAGAAATTATGAGCCTCATGATGAAATCCGAGTTCCTTCGAAGTCACGAGACGATAGCAACCATTTATTTAGGTACATGGAATGCTCCGAGATACAACCTAGATACTTGGGATCAGTGAAACACATTGGACACAAGTTGGACAACAACGACTAACTACAGGAGAGCTCATGTCCAAACAAGCGCAAAATGCACTTATAGGATGGGAATCTCATAGACCAAGGATCATCAGCCTCTAAAACAAGAAAGAGGGCATTTCAATGAACATCATCCAATGCTATGCGCCTACCCACGACTACAATGAAGACGCTAAAGATCAATTCTACAATAGGCTGCAGTCAATCATCGAGAAGTGCCCAACAAAGGACCTGACCATTCTGATGGGAGATTTAAATGCAAGGTTGAATGACAACACCGGATATGAAGACATCATGGACGACGGACTGGGAGAAGAAACGAAAATGTGAAGATTTGCAACTATGTGCCAGGTCATAGCGGCACTATATTCACATAACGCTCCAAAACCACATGGACTTCCCGGATCACACGCAAAACCAAATCGACCATATTGCATAAAAACGCCAAGATGAAATTGAAACTCAAGAAACACTGAACACAGGCATTTCAGATCTACTCAATGGAGAAGGAACTACTATTGAGGTTCTGGGCCACAAGAAGCACCATCATAAGGAATGGATCACTGTTGATACACTGGATAGATTCAAGAAAGGAGGAACAAGAAGCAGCAATCAATACCAGCGAACAAGAGTAGAAAAGTCAAGGCACAAGCTGAATACACAGAAGTAAACAAACAAGTGAAGAGGAGCATCAAAACCGACAAACGTAAATATGTGGAAGGTTTAGCACTGACGGCAGAAAAGCCTGTAAGGGAAGAAAACATGGGACAACTGTATGACACAACAAATAAACTCTCTGGAAATCATCGTAAATCAGAACGACCAGTGAAAAGCAAGGAAAGCAAAGTAATCACCAAAATTGAAGAACAACGAAACAGGTGGGTAGAACATTTCAAAGAACTCTTGAATCGACCAGCTCCATTGAACCCACCCAACATCGAAGAAGCACCCAGGGAACTCCCAATCAATACCAACGACTGAAGAATTCGTGACTTAAGTAAGTCAGGATGTCAGCATTGAGAATGTACTGATAGAGCTTTCAGTTCCAGTTTTGTGGCATTGCGAGAAGTGCTTGCTGAATTGCTCACAAATAATAATCGGGGTCGTCAACAATGCTTCCGTTAACTATGAAGAATTTAGTCTTGCCAAAAGAATTCGACTTCACATGGGATTTAAAAAGCCGAAGTTTTGATGATTCTGGGCTTTCACTACCTAAGGCTTTATTTTCTATATTCATAAAATGCTTGCGTTTAGGTAAAGCATTTACGTTGATCAAGTTAGGTATACTCTGAAGTGCATACACGTCATTATGCTAGTAGTAGCAGTGTTTTAATTTTTTTAGCTTTCTTTTAAAAGTTTTAAAAGTATTCTGGCCTCTATTAGCATTATAAGACACATGGCCAATAATTGGAGCAATGCAGTAAAGGCAATATATCAGGTTTTGGTGTAGATTGGAAAGCGCAGCGCTAATATTATTTGTGGTAAAATAAGTTTCCCATGGTAAACATTGAATAAGAGTTTCAGTCCGTTTCCAGGTTTCTTGATCAAAATGTCTGCTCTGGTACATCACTGAAGCTTTAGAGTCCAATTGTATGGCGTTTAAAGAATGAATAATACTTAATACAACTCCGTGATCAATCATAAAAAACTCTTGACTGATATGCACTGAGATAGAGTCTATGTTGATTGTAAGCAGTTAATCAAGTATATTCCTCCCTAGTCGGTTTTCGTGCACATTAAACTCGAAACATGTCAACGAGACGATGTAATGCCAGCCTGGCTGAAGTTCAAAATATAACGGATGTGCGATCAAAAAAAGTCGATTATCATGCAAACCAAAAGGACAGAACAGCAAGTTAGGTCTGCCCAGCAAGGTCTGCGGCTTGCCTGGATGTCTTTAACGTTTTGCTTGAGGCTACCTACAAACATGTCCATTTTGGTTTGGCACAGATTATTCCGGTTATATAAGAGGACAGCCTCTCAAGATTAGCAGTTAGACAGTGGCATCTACTACGCCAGTACGACTCTAGGTGTGTCGAGAGCAGTGTATGACATTTAGATATTTAGTAGTTAGAATAGAGCAATGAAGGCAATATTTATTGCCATATAGTTATTACTTAGGGCAAGTGATTAGAGTGCGTAATTACTGCAAAAACATTCGTACCCTGTATCACAGGTCCTCTATTTTTGTCTTGGAAATCCATTAATGATTAATTGCATCATCTTCGGTTTGAACGCGAAAACTCCCATATGAACACCCACTTATGGGATAACTTACAAAAGTTCCATCTGTAGCATACATAGCTACTGACAAGAATGGTTCTCTACATTAATGAGAATTTTGATCATCAATGTAATTTCAATTACTGGATTTGTCAGGTTTGACATTGACAAGTTTGTTCGAGAGTATCGGTTTTAATAACATGTCATCTCCCCCCATGATAATCCGTAAGTAATTTGGTGTCGTCGTCTCAAGCCACGTTACTTCGATATTTTCATTTGAAATTTGTCTTGTGAAATCATTATTCTTTGTTCTCTGATCTCGGCTCTCTAATGTTGGCTCATACGTGATGTTGGAAGAGCTATTGTATTTCGCTGACATTATTGTGCGATTTAATCGGAGTCATATAGGGCTACTAAAATGGTGACCGTTACTTATAAATTAACGCGACCTGCAAGCTACGATGATTAAGGACCTTTCGAACTCAACATAGCTGACTCAGTCGACGAGCAACGCATACGGCTTAATCTTCTGTATCTGAATCAAAAAGCCCAGCCACTTTAAAAGACACAAGGACAAACACAAATCGCAGCATGTTTTCGGTTCTTTGTTCATGTATCAACTGTTCTCATTCATCTACTGCGCAAATTACCCAGCGATTACTTTTGTCATTGTCATAGACGCATTGTTGTGTTGGAATAAATATCATCATTCATACTGACACTAAATCACAATATGTACGCAACTACTTCACTCGCTCATCGAATTATAATATTGTGAACAGTACATTCACACCATGACATTCACAACTAACGTGGATTTTTTATCATTCGACAACGTAAGATTTTCCTTCATTTAACGAGTTTTTCCATGTCATTTTGTCTGACTACTACACTCTTATTCACGTGGTTGTGATCACTTTTCCGTTTTCTTATAATTTACGTTTTTCACGTCGATATCGCCTTATTTTATGTTGATGGATCAATTTAGTTCTACCAAACCATCGTACCAAATCATCTATCACAGGAATCACTCTATGAGGCTAGTTATTCATTATCGCTAATTTTTTGACTATATGGTTATCACATTTAGGATAGTATCAACGTGTTAACTAGGTGCTCATAGATCGAAAAACCTGCAACCTCCTCAGTAAATCACGAGTTTAGGGACACGTTTATGCTCATGAATTGTCAGTCTGAAATCCGGGCGAAGCTTCTGCTCGCAGATAACGGCATGGTGGTAACAACCCCAACGGAGTCGAGCACATCTCTCACAAACGATACAAAATACATTAGGCTTCATGGTCAAAAAGGAATACAACTCCGCGTATCTCGTAACCGCAGTTAATGTTCTCTTCCTCTTGTCATTCTACTAATACATATTTGACGACAGCTCGATGCATCTGGTCATAATACCAATGACAATGTATACTAACTTCGCATTTCATAATTACTACCAGCTGCAGTAGATCAATGAATATCATCCACCAATGCAGTTATCATACTAGGGCTTGACTATCTCTATCCTACATTCAGAAACTCCATACTACGTAAATGTGAAACAACCAATCGCCAATTGATGTTAGTTACTCGACTGTAGCTTGCTAGAACGTTTTCGTACCCAAATATCCTTTTTTATATTGTACCAGCACAACAAGTCGATTTTCATTTTATTCTTTCCTGATATGTTCCGCAGTAATACACATAAATAATAGACGGATTATCATTTTTTGCTCTTCCAAATCATTAATACGATAAATCTATTTTATTGCACAGGCGGTCACGCCATGCTTGTTATTATAATGTCCTTATTAATTTGCTCTTAATCGCATGACGAAATCTTCATTTTTATCCCCCCTCATAAAGCATTGATATTTATTTGTATAAAGAAGAAAGTTTCGTATTACACTTTACTCGCAAATGCTTTATTTCAGACTGAACACTTTATTTCATACCCATAAAACCTTCCTGTATTTTTCGTGTGTTATTTGACTTTGAGTGAAGTCATACATTCATTAAATCCCTGTATTTTGGAGGTAAAATAGTTACAATTTCAAGTACTAATACGCACTTACATGATTCATCCTAGTCTTTGAGCAGATATTAACAACGAGTCACCAGAAGTATAATGTCAAACATCCACAACTGATGTGCGAGAAACTCTACATTTTGAGCCTAATTAACTCAAATTCAACAGTTACCTAACATACTTTTTTGCACTTCGAACATGTCTCTCCTAGCTGTGGCATTATGGGTAACTTTAAAACATGAAGCTATAAATTGGCGCCTGAATAAAGATGAAAAATATAAGTTGAAAATCTTGAAATGATCAGAAAAACAGGGCTGGGAAACATACATTTGGTAAGAACAGCTAGTGGTGGGAATTATGGACTGTCATTTACATAATGTAATTCCTCCTGAACAAAAGATTAGGCATTGCTAACAAACTGAAAGATTTCCCAAAAACCATGATGCAAGCACCAATAATTCACCGAAGATAGTAACGAATGGAGGAGGATAGATGAACAAAAAAGAAATGGTAATTAGATTAAAAAATCAGCATGTTTGTTTTTGACCAACGAGGAATGAGTACAACGAAAATATCTTTTTTACAAGCGAGGACCGAGATGTATTAGACAAGCTAAAGTGGAGTGCTAGTGAATTATTATGAAATACTGTCCTATGTCTTCAATAGTTTGTCAAGATTCCACTTAACATACTCCTGAGAAGATTCTTGAACCACTTCAGCCTAAAGCGTGTGTTCACACTGCACCTGAAAGCGGTGTACATCGTTCTAGAAGAACTACTTAGGTAAACGGCTAGATAAAAATCACCGAGAATGGCTGAAATATCTGCAGGTGTTACCTGTTGCCAAGAGGCGAAAAACAAAAGATCAACCGGTTTACTTGTTATACTCATTATGTCAATAATCTATTACTGAGGACAAATGAACTAAGTAAGAACTAGAATACAAACGTTCTTGAGTATATATTTCGACAATTACATTCGATAACATGTACGGTAGTAGTGAACAACCGGATTATTATTGGATTAGATAAACAGAACTGAACTGGAATTCTAATCGTATTAGATTAATACGGGATTCAAATTTTGAATTGAAGTAGGTTTATTTCGACACTGGCACCTAGAATCAACAATTACTATACTAGAATTGAAATAACACTAGGAGTAGAATTTCCAGCAATTGTGTGGCAGTGAAATAAATCGAAAGTGAATTAGACTGGTGTGATCTGTGTCGCATCAAAATGAAAACAAACTGTCCAGAGTACCAATTAGTCAGTATATATCAAATATGTGAAGATCAATATAATAGTGTAATACGGTCAGCAGATAGAAAGACTGACAAACGACCAGATTAAAAGGTATCAGAAGGATTCAAATGTAAGGTCTAGTAATTTTATAGCTCTTTGCGTCCCAAAAGATAGTGAAAAAAGCACACGCACCGAAGTATAAGATATACATATCCACAAATAACTACCACATTTCTGTAGCAGTAAACAAATTTCCAAAATCGGTAGCTCTCTAAGTCTTTGATATATGATTCTGGCAGCATACGTTTTACTGGACACGCATACCTGAAGGCGTCCAGTTACTTATCCGCACCAGATCACCAATGGGTACGCCCTGCTTCACATCTCCTACAACCGCTAGCCAGCTCAGATTAAGCACTTCTCAATATATCGATAGCCTAACAAGCACATCTATGAGCCCCTTCGTTTCTGACTTCTGATTTGTCTGGTTTGGCATATTCCGATTATAAAAATTATTACTGGTTAAAGCGCTGTCGAAGTATTTACTGCGAACGAGTAGTTAGAATACAACATATAGAACTTGATCATATACCTGAAGCTGTACCGAACAAAAAAGAAACGTGCGTAAAAAATCAAATGGTTTATAAAAGCTCATGACAAAGGTTTTATACATTGGGTACTGGAAGTCATTAGAATTAGTAACACAAGTGTGGACAAGTTAACCAAAAGGATTGAATCAAGTTTTTTGTCAGTCACATGCCTAGTTAGATATGGTTCTAAAGAATGAATGTGCAACTATGTTTATTCAGCATATATGTACTAAAGATTGCATTGTTTCAACTTATCATATTGATAGTAGTCTTGCTGAGTAACATCATTGTCCTACTGACAGGTCTTCGGAACAAGCTGTCAGTTAACTTGGAATACGATAGTAAAAAAACCGATATACAAACAAGAGCGCGCAACGGACTCAAAAATAGGGATGTCGATAGGTATACCATCGATGGAGCATCCATCAACACTAATGACGACGTGTCGAGGCTCAGTACCATCATTACGTCGACGGTACTAGACTCCCTAGGCAAACTCGGGTCTCCCAGCTCAGGGTCCCTGAACACAACAGTGGTTCCCAAAAACCCTGCAGGTGATTCGACCCGCGTTAAGAGAGCCCAAAAGAACCAGGCATCACCGCCTAAGCCGAGCAACCCAAGTGTTGCTGCACGGAAAATAACTGGTGATTTAGTCGCACAGTCTACCCCCAAGACTGTTCGTCCGGTCAATAAAGAGCCCAAGATTCATAAACGCACACTGACCTCCAAACAACAAGTTATTAAACCTGAACCCATCGTGAAACCTGGTAAATTAACAACAGTTCGTGACGATTCTCTCATTATCATGAACCTCGTTGACAATCCTGACCTTCCTCTCAGTCTGCAGGACAAAAACGACAGGATGCTGTGGGGTGAATTGAACAAGAAGCTCGAACTTCCTAGAATAGAGCCTTTGACGGTCACCCGGCTCACTCGAGGAAAGGATTCTAAGCATCTAAATCACCTGAGGCTTCTCCGAGTAACACTTAAGAATGCTACCGACGTAGAGGACGTCTTGCTAGCAAGTCACTTACTGAAATCAGATGGTAACGTAAGAATATTGCCCGACATACCGTACTCTGAGCGCAATATCATACGAAACGTCCCTAAAGAATCTCGCGAGAAGTTTTTCCGCGGAAGAAACATAATTGTCCAAGGTATACCGGAAAATGCAGACCCTACTCAATCAAATTCTGACATCAGGGAATGGAAATTCATCAAACAGTCCTTGAGGCTCAAACACATACTGACTCAGCATGTGACGAGACTAGCCAAGAAGGACGGTGATATTAGACCCCGTCTAATGAAGATAACCTTCCCATCTTCCCACATGGCGGCTGCAGTTCTGGAAGCATTTCGTGCTAATAGACGTCGATTGCCACCTGGAATCCACATGCACCTGGATAGGCCATACGAAGCTAGGACCAAGAACAAAGGCAAGTTGGAGCTGACCATTCCACTTGTGGACTGTCTAAACGATAAAAAAACGTGTAAAGGACAGGGCCTACCACCTCGGCAAACCTCATATAGGTGGGCTACCTGTCCATTCACATAAGGTTCATACAGAAAAACAGGACGAAGCTCACGCGTTCCAAATTGAATGCATAAACTGCTTATATATGAACGCCGCGAGTCTACCAAACAAACTGGATGAACTACGTGAACTTAGCAAAGCTAATAAGGCCCATCTGATAGGAATATCTGAAACCTGGATATCTTCTCAGTTCTCGGACCAAGAGTTAGCATTACCTGGGATGACTTTGTTCCGCAACGACAGAAAAACAGGAATTGGGGGCGGAGTAGCCATATACATAAGCTCTTGCTTGGAGGTGCACCAGGTTCACAACCTCGAGTTTAACAATCTTGAGGAATCCATATGGTGCTCTGTAAGATTGTCTAGTACTTCCAGGTGTCTAGTCGGAGTCATTTACAGGAAGCCAACTGCCGACACCGAGTACGATAGTCGTATGCTGGAAGGACTATCCCGCTCTATCCGTCTCGGTTTCACACACATCCTGATTCTAGGGGACTTTAATCTCCCTAGAGTCAACTTCGCGGAACACACGTACACTGGAGGCGACAACTCAACTGAAGCTCGGTTCTTCAACCTCATCGATAACTTGGGCTTATATGAAAATGTGAGGTCGGCAACTCGTTGGAGAAACAGTCAGACACCATCGCGCTTAGACTGTGTATTCACTAACGAAGAATTCCTAGTCGACAACCTCTCAATCCTGGCTCCTCTGGGAAAGAGTGACCATGCCGTCATAGCCTTCAGTTTTGTCATCAAAACTAAGCTAAGGTATCCCAACAATACTTTGCGTTGGAATTTTAAACGGCTGAATGTGCCAGCTCTACATGACTATCTACAACAGGTGGTTTGGGATGTTCACCCTCAACTCGATGTGGATGGTCATTGGGACTTCTTACTGCACACGCTCTTATGTGCTACAGACCATTCAGTTCCTCAAACGGTTCGCAAAAGCTGCAAGCCACCTACAGTAATCAAGAACCGTACCCTTCGCCTGCTAAGCCGCAAAAGGCACTGTTGGGCGGAATACAAACGAACTAATAACGATGGAGCGTATAGGCAATATAAACATATCAGGAACATATGCACGAAGGCTATAAGAGAAGACAGGCTTCAGTACCAAACAAAGCTTATGGACAAATTCGCCTCTAACCCTAGAAGCCTATTCCGTTACGCAGCCTCTCTTCGTCAAGCCAAAACAGGAGTTTCTCAACTGCTAGGTCTTAACGGCCCGACCAACAATGATGGCGACGCCGCTAACCTTCTGGCGGCACATTACTCTCAAACATTTCAACCGGCTGACATCAACTTTATTGACGACAGTTTCATCTGCAATTCCACAGGACTTTCTGAAGTGGACCTAAGCGCTGACTTGGTGTTCCGGAAACTGCAGCACTTAAGACTTGACACTTCTCCTGGCCCGGATATGGTTCATCCTGCCATACTGAGGGAGGCAGCCTCAATCCTGGCAACGCCGCTTAGCGTGATGTTTTCACACTCGCTTAGCCGAGGCAAATTACCGGAAAATTGGAAGTTGGCTCACATCACACCAATTTTCAAAGGTGGTCGACGCAATGAACCTTCAAGTTATCGGCCGGTGGCTCTTCTGTCATTACCTTCAAAACTCATGGAGTCCCTGATATGCGACGGTTTAAACGACTATCTACTGTCCTTAAATTTCTTCTCACCCCAACAGCATGGTTTCAGGAAGGGTTACTCTTGTATAACCAACCTGCTGACTGCGGTGGACAGATGGACAAGCATCCTCGATTGCAAGGGAAAGGTTGATGTCATTTACCTTGATTTCTCAAAAGCTTTTGATAAGGTTAACCACTTGTGTCTTATCAACAAGCTCAAACGACTAGGTATCAAACCACCTCTAATCGACTGGCTTACTTCATACCTAAAAAATCGACACTTTAAGGTTAGGGTTAATTTCACTTTATCTCAAGCTATGGAATGTCCTAGTGGGGTCCCCCAGGGCTCAGTACTAGGGCCTCTTCTCTTCTTGATCTACATAAATGATCTTCCTCAACAGGTAACGTCAGACTTATTACTTTTTGCCGACGACGTGAAACTTTGGAGAGAGATACGCAACCAAGACGATACACAGGCACTTCAGGAGGATCTGACGCGACTTCAAAGTTGGGCAGACGATAACGGACTTACCTTTAACACTTCAAAGTGTAAAGTAGTCCATCTGCGACATGTCGCAAACTACAGTTACAACTTAGGAAACTCCTCTCTAGTAGTATCCCAAGTCGAAAAAGATTTAGGAGTCCTGGTGCCCCATGACTTAAAGTCTTACGCTAACTGTGACAAAAATGCCTTCCGAGCAAACCTTGCACTGGTAACGTTGAGGCGCATTTTTGGCCAGTTTGACGGAAGAACTTTCCACACAATCTTCAATAGTTTCATCCGTCCCCATTTAGAGTACGGAAACATAGTACTCCCCCCTCACTCCAAAAGGACAAGGTCACTTTGGAGCGTATCCAACGGCGAGCCACGAAATCAGTTCGAGGACTCAAATCTAAGCCTTACGAAGAACGCCTCCGTTCACTAGACCTTTACCCACTAGAATATAGGCGTCTTAGAGGTGATTTATTAATGGCTTATAGTATTCTTAACACTTCTGGACATCCTCTTAAACACCTACTTAAGCTTAGTTCGAATAATAACCTAAGGGGTAACACCCAGAAACTGGAAACACAACATAGCAAGACGGAATGTAGACACAACTTCTACTCCTTAAGAGTTGTCAAAAGCTGGAATTCGCTGCCGGCCGAGCTAGTCCAAGCGACTTCTCAGGAGTCCTTCAAGAGGCAACTTGACCTATTCTTAAGGACCAAGGACAGCATCACACTATGATTTACCAATTTCTTTTCCTCTTTTATTGTTAACATACCTAGGTTCCTGCCTGGAGGATTTGGTGATCCCCTGCTACTAGACACGGAAGCCTGTTAAGCGAAAGCTTCTTCTATTCCGTCCACAACCATTTGAACCATTTGAACCATTTGAACTGGCAAGGTTGGACTGATACCTGATCAATTTAACGTGGTGCGCTACTGGACTTTAACGGGGTTTGGTTGGCTTTTCGTCCGATGCTCTGGGTTTGTGCGCTGATACTGGCGACAGTGTTGGTAGAGAGTATCTTAAATGACTCTTCATGATACTAAAAACTAATTGGGCATGTGTAGACCACTTTCATTGAATACGTCTACTTCCGTATAAGTACCACAAACAAATATCTACATTTTTGCGCCTGATATTACACCTGGTTACACTTGTCCCTTCAATAAAAGCTTATATTTTGGGTACTTTGTGGTGACGAACAACGCAGGGTTCAGATCCAATATCACTTATCGCGTAACCTGTTTACATATTTGGATTCTCTGACGAATTGTGTTGCGATTTAACCAGTTGTTAATTTCTCTGTCAACTATCACTCTTCTTTCTGCTGTAAAGTCAAGTGCGAATAACTCACTTTGATTAGATCCACTAGACCAAATAAGTGACTTGATATTAAAGACAAACCTATTGAAAATCTTAAACAGCTGAGTATACATGATGAGACTTCAGTCACACTGTTTTAAGATATACTGAAAGTGGTCCCTTAGTCATTCTACCATTACGACTGTTCGTGTCAATTAAATCAATTTGTTAAATGATGCTAAATAGAGGGATCAGTGACCCATTGTCACTGGATACGAAAGCTTCTGTTCCGCTCACAACCGTCCAAGCCCTCTAAAGATTGTTTAATTGTTTCAGAGGAACGTATCTTTTGGATTGTCTTGCATTTTAGATGTTTTCTTTCCATTCTAAACTTACCTGATAAAAAGGCATTCTGTCAGTAATTCCAACAACAAAATCCTGTTAATAATTAACCTATGATTTTATTGGTTTTTTTAGTTTTAACTAACTACTATTTTAGCCTTTAAAATATGTAGTGGAGGGATTAGATTATGATCGGCAATTTGTTTACGTGATCAATAGATTGGATAAATTTTTAGGAAATTTTATTTTATGCTTTTTAAAAATCCCTCAGTACCACATAGTACTAGTAAATGCAAATCATGCGGCGAAAAGATTACCTTAAGGAAGTACCTGGCGGATAGGTAAATAAATAATAAATAGAGTTAGGGGCAATATTTTCAGAACAACATAGTTTGCGTTGTAACATTATCGTGATTTCCATTTAGTAACATGCGTTTATACTGTTTACAATGAAACTAATATTAAAATGAACCAAATCTGCCACCGACTTTTGTTGTAAACTGTCTCTGCAATAGTCGTAAACAGTTAAGTTGCGTGGTCACTAAAATTTCATCCATGGAGTCATAAAGACCCAACAGATTGTATCATCCTTAATTCAGTTGCAATCAGTCATAAAGTGATCGCATCTCCTCATATGCTAATTAGTCTTATCATCGGAAAATGGTTCGCGGTATAGAAGCCACTAAAATCACATTTGTAAAGGTAAAAAAATAATCAAGGCAGGAGTTTAAACATTTTAGAACTTTACAAAAGTTAGCGCCATATAACTCAGTATTCCTTTTAGAAACGGAAGAAGCTAGAACTGTAGTTGATACGTTTCATTTATTTATTTGAACACATAAATATTGGTACCAAGTGGCACCAACGACATATGCGCCACACAAGTCACTTGATTTGTGTATGGGCTGTGATACTGCCCAGAGCGAGGCAGAAGGTTTTCTTAAGGGGCCACTCTCCAAGCCTTCGACCTCAAAGTCTAATCCACAAGGCAGTGGAGCAACGTTAGAATATGCAGTCTAATGGGGGCCATTTGTTCTCTCAGAATCCTGGATCGCATGTGCACTAATGGTTTGGAATCATGGTTTCCCAACTCCTCTAGGTAAACCCTTCGTATTCAACAAACGGTCGAAGCACCGGACACTCGCTTTTCGTCCTCTCAATTTCGTAAACAACACCTTTGGTGCAAGTAAGCAGTGAGTAGGACTTCCCTGTCAGTGGCTGTATACGCGTGGCCATGTGAGAGCGTTTGGAGAGGGAAAGCTAATTCTCCTACCCTTGACCATACCAGGGTATTTGGGGATATTTGGTAGTCGATACAATCAGCTATCAAATACATTTTTATTAGCATCGATATATTTTTATACACGTAGTTTCTAAATGTGACCTTGCTTTGCTGCTTTCTAATGTTTCAGACTAATTCAGCGTACAAAATCCATTATAACCCTCAACTATCCTACAAGAATTAATAAATTGGTATCAGTGAACACCAGTTATCATTTGATTCAGTTGAATGTTTAGCAAAAAATTCATTTCATCTACGTCTTTACATTGTTTCCGTAGTCCTCGTAGAAGTCTGTTTTCCGGTACATTAAAATGTGCATAATATTTTTATATAGCTCAAACTAAGAAGTTTTACAAGAATGTGACTGTATTTCAGTCAACTCATGAAAGTAAGTTCAAAAATCTATTCATTTTACTAACTCGTCCTACGTGTTGTTGAGTTTCATCGGTGTTTTTGCATTAATTTTCCCGACTAGTTAGTCATTTGCAGTCAACGCAGAACTAATCATAAATATTCGTTGGCTCAAGTTGCCAAAAAAGATCAGGATAACATTGTGATATTAACAAAATCAATAGTAAAGTGGATGAATGGCAGTAGCATCAGTAATAAAATACTGAACATAGATAGTACATTTTGAAAAGCAATGAATTTATGGGTAAAAGTATAATATGATGATAAAATATAGAGTGAATTATTCGCGGTACTTTCTCAGATTATGAGAAATTTTACCTCAGATCTTCAATCGATAATCATGAGCGTTTCATATACCCGGACCAAGTAGCTTTCATCTATTAACAGGACTCAAATCAAAAGTCATTAATCGAATAGGCTAGTACCATATTTGAGTTTGGCCTCCTGTAACTTTTAGCATATCTTTACTGCCTTACCATCGTCGTCAGATTAAGCAATGGCTAGCCATGCATAAAGCGGGTACTAGCTAACTCAGTTGATCAATATTTCGAATCCCGTCAACTGATTTACCAGCTTCGAGTACTGTTCAACCTGTAACCTCAACAGTGCTCATTTTGGGGGCGAATTTTCCTCTAAGTACAATATAGTTATCATACTCTAGTTTCTAGTCAGTACGCAATCTGTCAATAAAAAATGAATTAGTCCATCATATCACATCGTCACAGTTTTAATAAACTCAAAATACCTACCTAACTTAAATCTTGAGTTTTTACTTTTATTTTGCACTTCCACATTTAATATGAATGTTCTAGTTTATAGTATTTTCTATGCATTGAATGCACTATGAGTTTATTGATTTTCGCTTGTCTAACTTATCGTTATTCTCTACTATTCAGATTATAAACATCCAGTTTTTCAAATTCTTCTCGATCAACGTAAACTTCGGACTCCAACTGGAATTCATTTTCACGTACCGAATCAAGCATTAGCTGTCGCTGTTGCACATGAATGGGATAGTCAGGTTGACACTATAAAACGATATGCTATGCCTTTGGTAAGACTTTTTAATACAGTGTTAACGGTCTTATTATGCCTAATACTAATGGTTATTATTATTATTATTGTTATTATTATTGGTTTTAACGCTTGTCAAGAAAAATCCATGAAGTCACTGAAAACTGGACTGTGCCCTGTTGGTAGGTGTAGACTACCCGGTTGGGATCCGCGAAATGATGGCAACCGATGGTTAGAGCCCTTGAATGACATGGTTCAAAATCGTTTGCAGTGGTGCAGGTGCATCCGCTCTTTGAATTCTCCCAAATTCTAATCTTCTGAATTCTTCATGTCCCTTTTTTCTCTTTCCAAATTTATTTTACTGGATTAAACTCCTTGAATAATATCTTCAAACCCTAATCTTTCCGATTACTGCCTATGCTTTTACTACCTCTACCACTATGGGATTTGAATCAATAATCGTATCTCTGTGCTAGTGTGATATGGCAACTTGAACTGATGTACGTACGTACGAAGTTCTACGTTGATGACTCGGACTGACTGCTTGTCAAGAAAAGCGTCACACAAAGTGAAATTATAATATCGTAAAGCAATAAAAGACAGGAATTTATCTCTACGATACAGTTTCAGTAGGAATATAAATAATATGGTTTTTATTTGTTTAGATTTATGTGAGGAACGCAAAAAAATCCATTAAAGAATCGTCAACGTGTACTAATCTCTGTCATGTCTAACAAAATCTCAAACTACTCAGTTGGATGATAACTAGTATTTCATCCAGGGATTTATGGCTGACTAACTAGTCTAATCCAACGTATTTATCCCCTATTTTGGGAGCTTATTAAAATATACGTGTAAACCAAATTCATCCCATCTTGGCTGGTATTCCAACGTACTTTTTAAGACCACACTTTTTTAAATAGCTTGTACAAGAAATTTTTTCGGAGACATTGATGATCGAACACCTAGAATCGCTGAATATTCTCAGCTCATAGGTTTCAGGTTTCATAAAAATGCAACAAATTTAATCATTTCAATGAGTTGGATACCAATATTTAACAACTCGATTATTGTCTTGATAGTAAAAGTTGTTTATCTTAAGTTAGAGAATTTACTCTATTACTTATGAAGTATGTTACGTTATTGTTCATTAAATGCTCTGTTGATGCAGCTTTGAAACATTTTTATCACTGATTAAATCATAACGAAAATTAATAGATTTTTTTCTGTGAAAAAATATCTGTTCTCTATTTAACATGAATATATATAGACAACATTGTGCAATCGAGCTTTGGATACTCCAGCTGATCAACATGATATCCTAGTCAGCACTATCATGCAGTATGCTGATACTGATACAATCTGGTAAATATGTAGTTTCTTTAATTATATATGATGTCTGTGCGCTGATGGAATAAATATACTTATTGTTTTTTGAAAAAAAAATTAAGTCCACCAATGTTCCTGGTACCTGTATGGTTTGCTAACAAGATTGGGCTGTTCTGTTTAGTTTAAAAACAACCTGAATTATGTTCAATTCTTATGGAAATCAGTATGAATATACCCTCTCACAAGATGTAATTATGAAGTTGTCCCTAAATGCCATGGTATGAGAAACGGTAAGGAAAGTACTTCCTTCCTCAAAATGCTTTTGTACACCCATTCATTTATTGCCTGTCTAATAATTTCCACATACTGCCTTTACGTGACAAATTTTCTATACAAAAGTAAGGACAAAAAGCAGAAGTCTGGCACTTAAATCAGATTGGTAAATACGTATGGTTCATCTAACAAGGTTGTAAAACACAGAACACTTAGGGTTCAGGATCCTGAGGGAACGAACAGCATAGTCACCGATTCTAGACACCAGCTACCATGGGTTTGCATCTCTTTACAGTATTCAACGCCTAATGAATTAGTCAAAGATGCGTGGTGTCGTCTCCTAAGCTCGAGCATAAAAAATATTGAATACGTTTTCCTGAATTCATTCAAGTGCCATCTGTTTTGAACCTATCCTTAAATCAGTATGCACTCTTTTTTACTGGGAAGTTGTTGTTTCGTCCATCTTAATTCAAACAGTTGCTCCTCATCTATTCAATCACTATCATAAGGCAGTCGAACTGTCTTTTTTATCTCCCCAAAATCTCTAATCATCTCTTCGAGCCTCAATTATCGTTGGATAATAACGACAAATATCACCAATGAGAATAAATAATGGTCTTCTGATATCTCGAATCACATGGAGATGAAAATGCAAGCCAACTAATTCGATGTTAACTCAGTGTTTTGAAGGTTTAGTACTCACTGCGAGATCTGAAGATCCTGATTCTGATTTGTAGTGGGGTCTTGGGTACTCATTATTAAACTCTTGTACTATGATGAAAAATCTGTCCAGTCCTCCCTTTCTCTTAATGGTTGATAGTTCTTAATGTAAAACCTCAAAATTCAACAATCTACACAACCCTATACCTAACTTTATTTGACTGGACATTTTATTGAGGTTAGTTCCATGTATAGATGATTTTTTCATCACAAACTAATATTAGCTTAATGAACTGTTAAAAACCGGAAGCAACTGGGCAATATTCTTAATGTCTTAACTGCACAACCTTTGATGAGAGTGGGCTAGGGGTTGTGAGTGCATATCACATATCGAAAGGTCTAAGGTGAAATAGTTGATACATATTATGTAATAACAAGTATCTTCAGTTCTATTCTCCATACCTAAGAAAAAGTTTTGATTATTTCGTACACATACTATAGTTCTGGAATTCCTATTCACATTTCACTGTTGCACCGGTGTATTCATCACTTATTAAAGTGGTCATATTTAATTGCTTTGTTTTGTTCATCAAATAAACATCGTCAGTTTCAGATGTCAAGAACCAGATGATTTGGTTAAAGTGCAATCTCTTTCATGGGATCCTATCATTAATTGGGTTAACAAACATTATCAGATTAAACCAGTCATAACTGATAGTATGACTTCATTGGCTAAACTATCTCCTTTGGATAAAGAGAAATTAACACGTTATTTTAACAGTTATAATATATGGGGTCTTACTGGTAAGTTATCAATGATGTCAATAATCTCATGAATTTCTTTCTAATATATTGTGGCTTATGGTTGTAACTGTTACCTCGACATTGGCCGAGCTTGAACAACATCTCGGGAACACTTTCCAGCAACCACTTGAGGCTGTTCTGGGGTGTGATAACAATAAAATATTTCCTTTAAGCAACAAGCATCTACAATAATAATTCTTTTTCACGACGAAGGGGAAGATTAGAAATGAAAATAATATACCCCAACTTCTCGAGTTTCGATTGCCAGATGCAAGTTCTTCAAAGTACAATGTTAACACTAAAAACTTCACAAAACGTTACCTGTAGACGACCTGAAACGGTTATCTCTTAGGCCTTTGAATAAGGATCCCAGATCATCAGTGTCACTCGTAGCCCAGTTCCCTTAAGAAGAAGGATACTTCCTTCGGAATGATCTAACAGCCTTTGAGATCACTACGTTCTAACTCAAATCCCTTCACTTTACATTTTTTTCTGTTTTCACTACCGACCTCCATCTTTTGCCTCTGACTTTTTTCATGAGTAATACTAGTGCTGACAATCATCGTGAATACAGGTGTGCAGAGAATTAGTTCTTTGATAATGATAGGTGTTGACAAAATCTCGGTGTTAATAGAAAGAACAATTTTCTGTTTTGTCCTGATGGCCTGTTAATTATCACATGACTAAATCACCAATTAGAAAACCGACATATTGACCAGACCAATGACGCATAGACCAGTACGAGCAGCCTAGAATCAACTCTGAGTTTTATTGGTCCTCCAAGATAGTAGCTTCTCGCTTAACCCATTCGGTTCAGTTCAGAACACCAATATCAGACTACGCTATATCAATCATGTATTTCAGAAGTACGAAGACATTATCATGCCATAAAATAGGAAATAACAATTATACAAGATTCAGCCGCAAGTAGCTGTGTGATAGACTGTAATTAATAAATTAGGAGTAATTTAAAAACAGTAAATCGTATAGTAGTAGTTCATAGGTCAAATGGAAGGTTATAATAAGAACGATATGAATGTACACATAACACAGTTATTTAATGGTTATACAATGAGAATATATATAATAGTAGTCCATAAGTAGATCATAATGGTGGCTATTCATTTATTCTTCGTCCGGATATAACATTGTAGTGTTTTTCCTTAACCTGTGTCATTTTTTATGTCGGTAATGGTTTAGCTATTGAAACACTAGGCTTGCAATTACTATGATACACAGTTGAACCCTTTTTATTTACAGTAGACGGTTAATATTATCATCAGTTGGTATGCACAAAATTTATCGTTCAAAGGTGACTATGTAAAATTGTAAACTTAGCTACTGAAGTTCATTTCCAAAAAATTGATCGAATCATGTGTGTGTATGTGTTAGTAATGTAGATTTTAATTTTAATATAGGATACTTCACCAGTCCTAATGGGTTGGTACTTGACGAAATCTCAACATTAATCCAGAAAACTCAGTTGACTTTTCTAACTAAAGGACGAGTTTTTCTGCCTACTAGTTCGCTCTCCTCTACTTTATAATTGTGAAACATGGTCTTTAAAAGTAAAAAAAATATTTTTAGGTTACTGGTATTCGATTATAGGTATTTTGGAACAATTGCCTGTATATTTTAGGACCACTGATTTAACAACTTGAAGGTTAGACGCAGAGTACAAGGTAAGTTATGGCAAATCAATCGACAAGGTAGTTAATCTTTATCGATTTAGTGTATTATGTATGCCCATCCACCGACTACCTCGACAAGCGATAATGGATTGTGTAGAAGTAGGTTGGGAGGAAGCTTAGGGAAACCAAACCAACCGTGAATTTGTTGACAAAATTGTTTCTATTCTGTGATTATTAAACAAATACTATAGAAATAATGTAAAAATCTAACTTGTACGTTAAATTCTTGTTTGTGTGCATTTCATGAACTAGTTGACATCGATTACGGTGATCTTGTGTGTGTTTCCGTGACATATAGCAATCAATCATCGTGTCTAAAAACGCTTTTTCACTTTTTTCTTTAAAATAAAATTTAAGGAGTTTTCACACTGTTTAATTTCTCTTAATTGTAGTTGGCAGAAAATCATGGATCTAAGTTCCGAACTAGTTTTCACTCGGTGGCAAGGTTTACTTAAACTTTTAAAGAAACAGATATTGCTTAGTGGATTCGAAACTAAGTTATCATTTATTTTAGCAAGAATATTTATTTATATACTTCAGCACATAGATATTGGTACAAAGAGGCACCAAATACATATACACCACACAAATCTCATACATGTGTGAGGGCTGTGATAGTGCCCGGGTGCCCAAACCGAAGCAAGTGGTTTTCTTAGGGGGCCACTCCCCGAGCCTTCGACCTGAAGGTCTGATCCACAAGGCAGTAAAGCATCGTAAGGAGATCCAGTCACATGGAAGCCGGTGACCAACAATTGGTTCATTCGCCATTTGTTCCCGCAGGATACTGGAGCCCATGTGTACCATTGGTTTGGAATCTGGTTAAAGCGCCGGACATTCGCTTTTCATCCTCTCGATTTCGTAAACAACACCCGTGGTACGAGAAGGCAGTGAGTAGGACTTCCCTGGCAGAGGCTATATACGCGTGACTATGTGAGAGCATTTCGAAAGGGAGAGCAGACTCTCACCACTCTCAGCTGTACCAGGGCATTTGGGGACAAGGATAAACCCACATTTGCGTTTGATAAAACGTTTAGAATCGATGTTATCTGTTTTCTTACTATTCTACATCAGCGTGCCTCAATAGATATGCTTGTTATGAACATGTCACGCTTATTCTCCAATTAAATTTCGGGTCACAATGTATTACCGGTCAATCATAATCAACACAGAGCCTGGCGTATGTGTGTTTTAGTGAATGTTCCCGTATCACATCAGGTCGAAGAGGTGAGATAAGCAAACCAGTCAAAATAATATAATAGCAATTGTAGTAGAAAAAATTGTATTTTGACAGTATGTTTCGAAGTGACAGGATTAAAAAGTGTGTGAAAGAATTCTGGACCTCAAGATATAGGGCAAGATAAAGAGTGAAGTTATCATGGCACTATAATCTATCCTAAGCTACATTACTCAGTGTATAAAGACACTGACCACAACCCGGTAGTCTTCACCTATGTACATGGCTCAAACAAATGAATTCATCGACTGACACTAAGTCTTATTTTAACACCCCCCCGTCTAGTTTTCTTTGAGCCTGCACATATATTGGCCAGTATTGCATCTTGAGGCAGGCAGCGGTTGTACATACATAACACATGTCTTAGTCACCCCAGTCAATGAAGATTCACAGTCTCCATCTTTGTTAGAACCTCAAGATTGCTCACTCAGTCATTCTGCAATTGGTGAGCAATCATTGGAAAACACTCATGATCAAGTACCCACAGCTTAACTGTTTCCTACTTCCATAGACCATGTTTTGAACGATAAAGTATAACAGAGCAAATCGCTGTGCCGATTGCTCCCCTTCTGGTTGGGAAACAAACATCTCACCTATGCTACAAGTAGTGTTATTTGACATAGCCAACCAAACTTTCTGAACTCATATAACATTTATAATAAAGCGTGTTATTAGATAACTAATTTACCGATAAAATAGAGATCTCTGTTAATTTCAAACACACCCAGACTTTTAACATTATATGAGTACAGTGATGCCCAGATTAACTTTAGATAAACTACAATAAGCGTGTGTTTTCAAAGATTATTTTTCATATGTTACATAATCACATTTCTTTCTTTGTATACGTTTGTATTGTCTTAAAAAATAATAGGCATAAAATCATGTGTTGAAAACTTGAAATCAGTTTATCTTACATTAGCTATGCTGGATGGATTTTGTTCAGTTGCAAAAGCTGTTGAATTAAGTCAAATAGAAATGTTATTTCAGGTTAGTTTTAATTATATTACATCACTATGAAGTTTCAGTATTCAAATATCTAACTATATATATATATATGGGTTAACTCCACCTTTTCGTACCACATTAGGATGACGAGATGAAACTAACAAAACATGTAACAAAAGAGATTCGAATGTTGAAAGAGATTCAGCATTGAGAACATGGTATGAAAAGACAGTGGAAATGAAGAAATTTATGATTGAGAAGTTAAAGCATCCGCACTATTGTGGACAATTCTAAGTCATGTCAACCTAGGTTTTCAACCCTCTAATGGTGGTTATTACGCTAATTCCATCCAGATAGTCTGCATCTACTTATATGGCTCTGAAATATAGTCAATGACTTCATGGAATGATGCCAAGTCTTGGTTTGGGTGTCATTTGCTTTCTTAAAATCTGCTCCTACATGAGACGTCATTGCACGCCGAGATAGGCAATGTTTCGTCATATGTAACACATATCTCAACTATCTCGGTTAATGAATATTCACAATTTTATCGGCAAGTTTGCTCCCTATGCCTAGCATCAATATTCCTTACTAGGTGGTTCCACGAAGTGCGGACAACCCTTTGAGAACATCTATGATTAAAAACCGGATATTCCATATATATTTTCTTCACAGCTATAAAGTACAACAGGTCAAAGTGCTGCGCAGTACATATGCGATTTGTTTGTTAGACAAACATTTCATTTACGCTACAAGTTTGTAGGGTTAACTGCGCATTCTAAATCCGTGTCAGTATTTCGTCAGATATCAACCCACTAGGGCTGATGAGATTTCCAAGCAAAGTGAAACATTCAACAACTTCATTTCATATTATTAGTTCAGGAGATGACCCATACCAGTTCTTAAGTAACATTTTGCATTTCCACATAATAATCTGGCTAGCAACGCCTAGCATCCACACTCTACGCTAAATCCAATTATTCATCACTACCAGCTAATTTATTGTATTGTAAATGCAGGATGCTAAATCTATTTATGAGATTTCAGGATATTTATTCACTTAGATTGTTAGGACATGTATACTACTACTATGCTGAACCACCGCCTACCTCAACGTGATGGTTTGCTGGTATAAGAATTGGTTGAAAGAAAGTTAAAGTCATCCAAACCAATAATTGGCATCAGTCTATCAAGTCATTGACAGTTGGCTCGAGTCATATTGATACGTACAGATTACCTGATCAGAATTCGCTAAATTATCTTAACAATAGGTTGAGAATGTGTGATATGGCTGAAAATTTATTACATGGCACAGATAAATTCACTCTTCATACTTTCTTAGATCTTTAGTCCAAGCATTCCCTCATACGTACTTTCTCACTTCACATTCTCAGCTTATAATCCTCCTCACTGTCATTAGCACTGCAATTATTTCGGCTGCTTTGTTATCTTTATATTGTAAATTGAATCTTATCGTCCTGATGTGATATGAGACTCTGTGCTAACTGTGGATTACTCCATTGATATGTCGTGTGCTAAGCTACTATTCCGACAATGCGACTTCATTGTAGTGAACGAGATAACTATCATCTTCCCCTCTGCTCTAATTAGAGTGAAAAGTCCCGTCTCATAATCCAAGCTTTATTGGTCCAGAACCCAAAGGGAATAAAAAATACATTTAAGTTTATCAGTTATATATTGAATACGGTTATTAAACTGTATAGACTGAGTAATTATCATAGAACATAAATCACAATAAAAATGGTTTGAAGATCCACAGAGAATGTATCGTCAGCTAACCTTACATTCATCTCAAAACGATATTGATTTTTTTTCCCAAGTTGTACATGGAGATTCCATATTCTTAACACTACTTAGTTCAATCTGAGCAACAATCCCTTGGATTCAAATTATAGATAAGATTTGACTATTCATAATATGTAAGAAAAATTGTATACTGAAGTTTAAATGTTGTAAAGAGGAACTCCTATACTATGATCCACGTTTTAATCTGGCGCTTATCTTTAAACTAAGACTAATCAATGCACACTGCAATACTCAATCTTTCAACCTATCAAGTTTTAGTCAACTAGTTTTTATTTCATTAAGAAGACTTTGGCTAATCTTATATATCACAATTGATTGATCACTGGGTTGCGATCAATATCATGTGTGTCTAGTCCTTATTGGTGCAGATCGAATGCTATCGATCATGTTGCAATGTGGCCACCGGTCTAGGTGACTCGACACTGCGGGCATTATATATTGAGATCACATGACATTGATCGCCACCCAGTGATCAATCAATTGTGATTACATCTCAGTCCTACAGGAGGTCGGTCGCGGCTCGGATAGCCTAGTGGTAACATCTCTGACTGTGAAGCTGGGTGACACGAGATCGAATCCGCCAGAGAACACCAGTTCCCTCAAGATTACAGGTGCATATTGCTGACGAGTGCCAAGTAGCACGAAACTCGGGTTCAGGGTTTCCTGTCGACTACCTCCAATCACCATCTAATCTCAATCTTATATATCTACAGCTTGTACATATATACCAAGTTATTTTCATTCATCTTCAAGTGAATATTATTGATTTGTACTTTTTTCTTGTTTTATCTTAGGTTAATCGTTGGGGAGATGTTCCTTCTTATCATGATGTTGAAAATGCTGATCTTAATGCACGTGTATCTGCTGCTCTATTTTTAGCTTTACTCAGTCATTATCGACATGATATAAAAATAAAAACAAGTATAAAATAAATCTGATATAAATATTCATTGAGTTTTGTTTTGTTTTTGTTGCTGAGAAGAATAAAGAAAATTAAACATAATTACAATTATCATTAACATTTCCTTTTATACACACACACACACAATCAATGGTGGATAAATACTTGGAAACGATTTTGTTAGTAGTGGTGGTGATTTTTTGCTTGATATATTGTAGTTTTGATTGTTTAAGTAATATGATACCTAACGTTCATTCTCTCCTGAAACGGCTTCATTCAATGCTTCTGTTTGTTTATTAAGTAATGCTCTACGATCAACAAAACCAAATCTTCCTTTTCCAAAAGAATTTGGACCGCAAGATGTGGGAGTGTACCTAAAAAAATAAATAAATAAAGATCAGTTTATTATAGCATTTAAAATCTAATTAAGTTTGTATTATCAAGAGTTTTATAAGTTATTTTCATTAAAAAAGTAATCCTATATGTTGATTCCCATCAGTCAGTAGTATCATCAATACAATCATAGGTATTTTATATAGCTACAATTTATATATTGTAAAGTTCCAACAGTTGAGATCATGAGTCAATTGAAGCTAGACCACCATGGAAGCACTGGACGACCGTTTCGTCCTATTGTTGGACTCCTCAGCAGCGCGAATTCACAACCCCGCCTCGCGGGAATCGAACCCAGGACCTATCGGTCCCGCGCAATGACCAGTGGGGTTCAACCGGGTCAGTTGTGAGGTAGTAACTCACTGATGACAATAGTGGGTGTGTCGCTCAATCTCGTGGATTAGTTGAAGTTAGACATTAACACCGCTGGATGCCGGCTCAGTGGTCGAGTTGGTTAAGCACCTGGCGCGAGACCGATAGGTCCTGGGTTTGAGTTCCTCGAGGCGAGGTCATGGATGCGCGCTGCTGAGGAGTCCCACAATAGGACGAAGTGGCCGTCCAGTGCTTCCAGGTTTTCCATGGTGGTCCAGCTTCAATTGACTCATGATCTCAAGTGTTGAAATTACTACAATCTCCACAACACCCCTTCTGATATTTTAAAGTTGTTTTACTTCGGTTAGATTAAGTGAGATTGTGTTAAATAAGCGAAGTGAGTTGATCCTCAAGGAAAACAAATAAGATAAATATCGATATGTAAAATTTAAACTCAACATTTCCAGTTGAAGTAGATTTAAAGTGAACTACATTATTTAGTCTCCAAAAGACTTATCATTTCACACTGCTTTTGACTAGATACAATCTACTGTACGCTTTGAACTGATTTGCTACACAGTTTTCGACCACTGAAGCAAGTAACATTGTTCAAAGTAACTTTAACGCATGAACAATGAAAATTGCCTAGGTTCAGGCAGATCAGAATTCTGCTGTCTAGTTTTGGTAGTAAAATAACACGTCAGATGAAATATCAAATTGTCTATTGAAATCTAACATGGTAACTATATTTTTTTAGGCAACAAACTATACTATCCAACGGTTTAAAGTATATTATACCGGCAACATTTACTCTGTAATGATGTTTGAGCTACCACATAGCTTTGATTTATGTTAACTGAATTAATTACATCGATGATTCTCGAAAATTATGCAACCAATTTAAACGTCAAAGATTATGTTGGGAAAGGCTGAGAGATCAAACTATACTATTCAGTTGTAGATATTAAAAATTTCTGACGTTGGCAAACTTAGACGCTATTATCTTATATAACAGTACTTATTTGATAGTATGTTTTACAATTGTTAATTGTGCACATATAATTAGACTCAGTTGATACCGAAAAAAACCCATTACAAGACAAATTGTTAATTGTCAGTTTCGTTTTAAAGAATTCTTTAATGGGCCACTCAAAATGAGCACATACTTGGACATACATGGCCATTTGTTAATATCTCGAGCTTATATTTAATGTTATAATTTTACCGAGAAATCACTACCTAATGTTAACAAGTGAATGATTTTCTGTTATCTTTATGCTTTTGTATTCTCGATATGCACTTGTAGGTGCCATAAATGTATCACAGCTCCCACAAATATCGAATGAGATTTGTGTGGTGCATATGTATTTGGTGCCTCTTTGTACCAATATCTATGTGTTAAAATAAATAAATGTTTTATGTGTTCAATCCAATCCTGTTATTTTTATATTCATACATAATCATCTGTAAAGTAGGGAAATCGAGCGAAATCTATAATCCGTGGCGTAGAGCTCGTTAATTATTACATATCTTTTTCTAAACTTATAGTCTAGTATTGCAATATGATCATGAAAACTCGAACGAATGAAATAGATTTAATAAATCAAATAAGTATCCTGAGTTGTTCAAATTGCTTGAAACATTTCAATGAATCTAGATAAATTAAGAAACTTGAACAATGAAATTAAAACTGGCGGCGGGACTATATTATATGAACAAGCCTATCAGGTGTAAGATAACAGGTCTCGGATTTGGGTGCGAAATCTACTCACCCATTCGGAAAAAAGAGTTTTAGCATTATAGCTGATGTCAGTTCGTGACGAAAACCTTAAATATAATTCCTAACCTTAATCATAAATCAGCCAAACACCAGTCTTTTGACATTTGCTGAAGCCGTTGCTATCAGGCGTCAATAGCCTGATTTATGTGTTCAAAAGTTGATGGTTGCTAATCTCTCATTGTCTTGGTGGCAAATATTCCTTTGTTGCATCTTAAACTCTTTTAAAACTCTTCCTTGCATTCATTACATTATTTGGTTTTCTATTTCAACTAACTTCCAGATTAATCTTATTAACGTAGCTTTACTCGTTTTATTCCCATCAGCGTTTACTCATTGTGTAATCGCTTGTTTCTGGCCTTTTGAACTGCTGTCACAATCAATATTGTAGAAGTTTCTTTTACATAAGGTATATATTTCTGATATTCAGTCTATTAAATTTATTCACACACTTCCTACACTATAACTGATGTATCTTCAAAATAACTTCCAAACAAAATCTCTCACGTAAGTAATTTAAGCCCATTTTGTAATTATGACTTTCAAATATCACAGGCTGTAAGCAGCTGATGAGAACCAACGAAATAAAATGAATTTGTGTTATTCGGCTACAATCTTTGTTCATACTCATTTCAAAATAAGAAAGGGAACTATGTGTATAAAAATACTCTTAAATGTTGGCAACTCTCGTTTAAAGTTGTCTGAACTTTCTTATTTTACTGAGTATTACTTAGGTATGTCATGAACAGCTTGAATTTTTAACCAGAAAAGCTTGCTCAAATGTGTATGTACTGTGTTCAAAGAGAACTATTGTTTGTTGTGAGCTGAATTAAAATCCTAGCTGTATGTTTTTGTGACCATTAAGTTTGAAGCCCGATGATTGTTTTCTATTATTTTCCGTAACTATTAGGCAACTGACTTGATCGACCATAAAACAAGAGTAACCAGTGAGTCAGATTACTTAATTATCTGCTTTAGTATTAGTCTGGTTTTCGCTTTATCCTTCAAGAGTTCCAACCTAGTTTCACGAAATTACAACAATGACTACTTTACAGGCGAAAATTTGGGTGAAAGGAAACATTTATCACGGGTTAATAATTTATTCTTATAAACTGGGACAATTGAACATTCAAATTAAAAATTTGTATCGACGCAGTTCCTTATTTCTAGGCAGGAGCCAACGATAAATATGAACAGATAGTTTCTGACTATCATTGTTGTTGCATTTTGTTTAGCACTGATCAGTATTGAGAAACTACTCGAAATTTTTGAGGTTTAAAGCAAATAAATTCCAGAGCATATAATCTGAAGAGGAATTTAATTATGAGGTAAATTGTGATTAAATCAGCCTCCCTATCATACTACAGGGAATAACCTTCGAAAACAAGCCAGGTATTGTCGATTGAAAAAATATTGAGAACCAAAATGGTGACCACATCTAGTGTTTAATTGCTCGCGTTAAATTATTAACCTATACCACTCATTATCGGATTTTGACCTGAATAAGTATTTGGAGAAATTACCAACGAAGTATCTAGGAGACCCTCACTACATTGAGGTTGTAATATTGTAGACGATTCAACCATCAAGTGTGTCGGAATGACTAAATATGAACATATTAGCCACAAACTAGAGAGTTCAGTATAGAAATGCACTTATTAGCGTACCTACACAGACTGGATACTTGAATATAAAATTTTTAATGAAAGCATGACATCATGAGATCTTAGTTTCTGTAAGGAAGTAGTTTAAGGTTAGCGTTAATGAAACTAGACAGAAGCAGACGGTCACACGTCGTAAAAGTCTCTGTTAGCTTTAGATTA
Source organism: Schistosoma bovis (assembly GCA_944470425.2). Taxonomy (NCBI): domain Eukaryota; kingdom Metazoa; phylum Platyhelminthes; class Trematoda; order Strigeidida; family Schistosomatidae; genus Schistosoma; species Schistosoma bovis. Next base: position 2,385,194 of record OX103958.1, on the reverse strand, counting down.
GTATGATGACTAACTATATGATAACGTTGGGTGAATAGTGACATGATTATCTATACAACATTTCGAAGTTTCAAATGGTTTACTGAATATGTAAATATATAGAAATGCCTACGGATAAAAACGTCCATAAATACCTTCCTAAATTTCGCATTCGTATTCTGGCTTCCGTTGGAATTTCCTCTTCCTCACTCTGTAGACGAGTATACTTTGAGATCTAAGACATAACTCACTTCCTCATCTGAGTTGAAGACTTCACGGACCTTGCTGTCTACCTTTTTAGGGATTTCAGGTGTAAAATCCTTTAGAGGTAATCTACACGACATTATTAACAATATCCAACCTGTGTGGGTACATTTAATTTGATAGGACTTATAATCGCAGGACGTCGAGAACCCTCACTTGATTTTTCAATTACTTTAACTGGGACCTGATCACTAACAGATTCATCAGGCTTTCTTTTCAGGGTTTTAGGTCCTATTAAAAATCATGCACAAAAGATGCTGCATTTACCCGAACTCATACGAACAAATATATATGAAGTAGCGTACTAACTTAAAATTGAGGGTTGTTATCATGTCCAATACCTTTGCGACAAGCTTGCAGAGTTAGCAAAACATATATAAGCAAAAAATATTGTTTTATATTATATCCTCATCACAATTTGCTCTAGTATACAGTAATATTTATATTCATATATAAATATGCATAATTCGCCATACAATAATATTGAAAAGTTAGTAAGAATCCAAGATCCCTTACACAAACTAGTCGTCAAGAGAAGTGTAAGAGCGTCTTGGAATTCACTTCCAAGGTGGGACATATAAACTTAAAGGGTAAACGGATGGTATCTAGTTATTGCTTCCTTGTTCATAAATGTATTGTTAACTGAGACTATTGACATTGAGTGTCAATAACTACTTGAAAAACAGATCAATATAGAAATTTCTAAGGTTATTCTCAAAGAATTACTTTTAAAATGTACACTTAGGGTCCATCTTGTCTTCTTTAACACATATTATGGACATACTGATTGAATAGCGATGGGTTTTGATTTTTTTTCCCTCGTAAAACCAGTAAACGGATTTCCCAAAGAGGTTATTAATAAGCTTGACTTTCATTGATGTTAAATTAATAACACTTTTATTTTCATTGATCAGAAAATCGGAAAATAAGATCTATAACGGCTACTTAACAATAAACTTTCAGTAATCACACATCTCTTAGGCCTTGTACCAATTAATTAAAGCGTAACCTAGTTGGATTTCTTGGAAATAGAGCTAGGAAGATATACTCAGACGATACTGTGAACAAGGAACTAAAGCTGTGTTGATTGAAATGAGCTATCCACAAGGCTTTCCAAAGAACCACTTGCATGTGATAAACAGGTAAGTAGCGACATGAACGGCTAGCAAGACACCTATTTCTGAAGATGCAGTTCAACAATGATATAACTGGTGATGTTCTACGGGATGGACTGACAAGAGCAGTGATGGTACGTTTAATGTAGGTGACCTTTGCACTCGACCAGATCAACTAAAGGATAAGTTACCTGGTTCTGATACATCTATGCCTATCTACAAATTCAGCTTCTCCTGTGGAGAAAGCTATACTGGGTGCACAACTAGGCAACCGATCAAACGGGTTAGTGAACACCTTTCTTCGCGGTTAGGAAAGTGTCCTCGAAACAATACGCAGCTCTGTTCTATCGACAGCAGTCAAGCAGTAGATGGGAATAAGTCATTCATAGTGTTTTATCGTATCCCTACTGATCTTCATTATGTGGTTCGGTCTCGTCTCTTACACATAATAGAAGCCATAGGAATTCGAGAAGACATTCCAAGTCTTCGTATTCACAAGACTTTGTAACACATCTCTTCTTTGACCTTATAAATGATTTTATTTATTAAATTTCATACTCCGCTCGTTTACCTTTTTCACTAACTCTCATCTAATTTTTCCTAAATATAGAGTTAATAGTTAGTTCAATTATCAAAACGCCTTTTGTTAAGTGGTCTAATAGGTTTTATGAATCTTATTGCAACACCTATATTTTTTTCAAAGCACTGACCTAATTCTCATTATGAAACATGCATATAAGCATTTGTTATTCTTATTGCAACTAATACACATGTCATCATACAATCAATTCGTACTCTGTTAATATGCTAATTTACGTAATCCATTCCACAGTCATCACTTTATTATAAGCTACCTTGATTGGCTTAATCATTTTGTATATGCATATATATATTACTGTATACTACAGTGAAGCCTGATGAGTATCATATCGAAAACAATTTTGTTCGATCATATATGTTGTTCTAAATAACAATATGGGAATTTATAATTTCAATGATGATATAAGCCTAAATCGGAAACTGAAACAAAACCTGGTGATTCCAGGATTATCCATTGTGTAATCAGTCATCCTCTGAGTGGAACTATTGGGTTATATCACCAGAAACATTTATGAACCTATTCATTTCATTATAACCTCAGCTCCATTGATGCAGCTAAGTATTTGTCGACTAGTTGGACTCTATTTGTGATGACTTACCAAAACGAAATCTCAAATAACATCCTTCATGTATCGACTGTTATTAATTTTGTCAATCACTGAAAATGTACAGACATGTTTAAAGTGTATTCTTACAGTTTTTTTAATTATAACCGTTAAGGTTCTACAAATCACTATGATTTTTTTAAAATTGCTTAAGTTGTAAAAAGCCGGTGTAAACCAAGCAATTTCTTCAAGTCCAGCTATTTTTGTCATGAATCTTTTCAAGGAAGTGGGATTGCCGAAAAAATGTCACAAGTATCAGGGGTTTTACAACGCTTTTATGCCTAACACCTTTATAATCGAAATATACCAGCTCAATCAATTTAAAAGTCAGAAATGAAGGGGTCTGAATATATACTTGGAAAGCTATCGATATGTCGACAAGCGCTTGATCTAAGCTGGCGCGGTGCGTGACCGTGTGCCTTCATCTGGGATGTGTCCAGCAAAGTTAGTGAGGTTAGCGTCAATACTGAAGACTTACAGAATTAGTCAGTTCGGGATTTATTTACTGCTACAGAGGCATAAGTGAACTACATGTGAAGTCCACCTAAAACTGATACAACCGAGCAATAAGTACAGATATGACTACATATACAGCGACGTATAGAAAGAGGAGATATTTACAATATATTTATGAAAATTATCTAACCTATATATTGCTATACTGTCAACTTTCAGAAATATGTTATAACACTCAGGAGTATTCGGAGTTTAAAACTGGTTTTTCTGTAGATTGAGTGCAGGGTCTTTATTTGAGATTTCTGGACGTAAATGCCTTCTTAATTACGACGGCTGAACATTTTACTGTAGCCCTGTACTTGCAATTTTGCTTGATAGGATATCAAGTTTACACCCAAGGATTCATGCTTTTGTATGGGCCTTGGGTTAACTGTCTAGCACCTCCAGGTGTCTAGTGAAAGTCATATAATGGAAGCCCATTGCTGACACCCAGATTGACAAACGTATACTGGAAGGATTATTTAGCCTTATTCGTTTCGGACTCACTCATATCATGATTCTAGGAGACTTTAATCATTCTAAAGTCACCATCGTTAAAAATACCTACATAGGAAGTGACAACCTCATTGAACCTCAGTTCTTCGACCTCAGTAAAAAATCAGGGATTATTCGAAAATTTCAAGTCTGCAACTCGTTGGAGAAACAGTCAGACGCTGTCGCTCTTAGTCTGCCCACTCACAAATGAAGAATTCCTGGTTGACAACCTCTCACGCTTGGTTCCATTGGGTTGAAGTGATCATGTAGTGGCATTGGACAATAGCCACAAAGCTGTGAACACGAGACTACTCAGAAAATAGACATTCAATATTTAACGCGGAGAAATACCTAACAATGGAGAAGGCGCGAACAATGAATTGAATGGATTGGAGTTGATCGGATGGCATGGCTCGATCATGCAGGCGTGGTCCATCTTAATGTTACTTTATATCTTCTATTCATATTAAATATATTGTTCTTTCTCTAGCCTAACCTTGTTCTACATCATGTATTGGTAATTGATACGATACAGTGAGTTGGTGTAGTCGATGGTGTGACTTCCACGTAAGATCTTATAGATTAGGCAATTATATCATGACAAATCTACAAATTTAGGATTAGGTCTATTATTAGAGCAGTACTAATACCATAGTAGACCATAATTCTACAATCACACCGTCACAGTCTCTAGTCTTATCGGCAAAAGTGAGCCAAGACATCCTACCAATAGCCGGCGTTGAAATATCAAACGGTTGGATATTTCTCTTTTACAGGACAATCTACAACAGGTGGATTGGGAAGTTCATTCACAACTTGATGCGTATGCTCATTGGGGTTCCTTACTGTACATGATCTTATGTGCTACAAGACAGTCTTTTCCTCAAACGGTCCCTAAAATCTACAAACAACCTACAGTCATCAAGAATCGTACTCTGCACTTGCTAAGGCGCAAAAGACACTAGAGGGAGGAATACAAGCGAACTAGTAACAACAGAGCGTACAGGCAAATCAATATAATACAGAACCAATGCACAAAGACACTAAGAGAAAACAGTATTCACTATCAGGTGAAGTAAAAAGATAAATTTGTCTCCAGTCCGAAATGCTTATCCCGTCGTACAGCCTATCTTCGATAAGCCATAGCCGGGGTTTCTTAACTCCTAGGTTCTAATGGTCCAAGCAACAACGATAACGACGCCACCGACCTTTTGACAGAAAAATACTTTTGGAAATTTCAACCAACTCATACTAACTATATTGACGAGAGCTCTACCTGCAACTAAACAGGAGTCTCAGAAGTGAACCTGAGCGCCGACTTGGTGCACCGGAAACTGCAGCGCCTAAAAAATGACACTTCTGGTCCGGATATGGTTCATTCTCCTATTATTATGGAACCAGACTCAATCTTGGCAAAACTGCTTAGCATGATATTCTCACATTCGCTAAGCCGAGGCAGGTTACCAGAAAATTGGAAGCTGGCTTTATTCACACTAATTGACGCAGCGATAATTCAAGCCACGGGCCGGTAGCACTTAACTCATTACCCTAAAAAATATGTAGTCCTTGATATGCGACTGTCTACGTGACTACTTACTATCCATAAACTTCTTTTCACTCCAAAAGCATGGTTTCATTAAAGGTCACTCTCGTATAACCAACCTGTTGAGAGTGATGGACAGATTGAAAACCATCCTTAATCGCAAGGAGAAGTTTGACGTCACATACCTTCACTTCTAAAAAGCTTATTTTAAGCGCCAATAATATATGTCATACCAATGAACTCGAACGATTATGCATCAAATCACGTTTAATTAATTGGTCCACTTGTGGTTATACTATATTTCGATATTAAGAACGCCTTTGATAAAGTATCTCATGATCTTCTAATCAACAGACTTAAGTCAGTTGGAATTTTAAATCCCCTTTTGCAATGGATCAAGTCTTTTCTTACGAAAAGATACCAAATAACCAAGATTAACTCTACAAAATCTACACCTCGACCAATAACCAGTGGTGTTGTGGAGGGAAGTGTCTTGGGTTCATCGCTCTTTATAATCTAAATCAACAATATATGCAAGTGGTTTAGCACACGTAAGACCTACCCCGTCTATAAAACTGACATTTGCTGTGTACGTAGTGTAGGATCTAAACTAGGGTTTGGACTGCTGGACAGCTGTCTGGATGAGTTAGATACGCGCCCTCGCCCGTTTGAAACCAAAACAAAGTAATTGGATAAGATGACGGTTCTATAATTCATTATAAATTTAAGTGTACATTATTACCTAAACAAATATAACCACTCAGTTATCCAACCAATAATTGTTCAATTGATCAAATCAATCACCACAAATAAACGTTATTCTATCCTGTCTGGATAGATCACGTACAGATTCGTTCAAAAGGTAATAATTGGTCGCTCTATAACACAGAGTGGTTTCAATTTTGGAAGAGTGCTTCAATTCACAACCAAAATGCACAATTCCAGTCAACACAGATCAAGCAATCGAAAGCAGGGACAAACCAAAATGGCTGCCTCCAGACTTAGTATAAAGTAAAATAACATAAGTACAGTTCGGGAAGAAACACGGGGGATTAGTGAAGGTGTAGTAAAAACGAAAACTATAATAAATACAAATATTAACAATTCAAATGTAGTCAAAAAGTTAACAATGTACAACTAAGAGGATCAATAGGACAAAGTGCAAGTACATACATGGACGGATTTTCACAAACACACAAGGCATTCAAAATGGATCTTACACGTAGTACTATGCAAACTATCCAACATGAACTCAGCATGATAGACAACTGGTTAGAGCTCAACACAGGGAAATGCGGCTGGTTATGCATAGGAGACATGTCTTAAAATAAAACTAACACTTAACAACCACACACTGTCCAGACTGGCATCAGTAACTGACCTAGGTGTACATAACTCACACAGTTGTAATTTTTCTGAGCACATCTCAGCCAAACCATCTAAAATGCGGAAATTGATTGGCGTCATTCTCCGTAATTTCTATCTAAGTGAATCTAAGACCCTTCTTTATAAAGTTTGTGTAAGACCTATGGTTGAATACTGCTCGTTCTTGTTTTCCAACCTACGCCTATCTGATATACCAAAGGTGGAAGGAATACAACGAGACTTCACCCTTAAAATACTTAAGACTGACTCAGTCATTGACTACAGTTCCCGATGCCGAATTTTAATAATAGCACCCTTTTGGGAGAGAAGGCTCGGGCCTAATTTGATTCACTACTTCAAGCTACTCGAAAACCTTACTTATTTAACATGTAAGAAAGTTCTTACCCGAGATTCACATGAATACGAACTTCGAAACAAAGTATCTACGGTCAAAGTTGAGAAATACAGGTAAAAAAACTCGCGAAAACTTCTTCCTCATCAAGTATGAAATAATATGGAACAGTCTTATCTCCGAAATACGCATGGTAGATGAATTACATACGTTTGTACAACAAATAACAACTATCTATTCAATAAAGCAGCATGATCACCCTCTAAGTAACTGCCTGATAATGATGGATATAGGCCAACAGGAAACGGCAAGCTACGAAATAGTCGGGGACTCAAATTCAAGCCTTTAACATTTGTACACATTAAAGCCGAAAAGTGACTGTGAATGAGGGAGACAGTAGTCAATAAACTGAACATAGCTTAAGAACAGTAAATCATATAATAATAAATTATAAGTCAAAATAAAGCTTATAACAAGGGGAATATAGATATACATAATCTAGTTACTGAATATTTATACCATAAGAATACATAAATAATATTAGTCCATTAATGGGTCACAGAAGTTACTCGTAATGTAATCTTCACTAGGATATAACACATTAGAGTATAGGCGTCTTAGACGTGACCTACTAATGGCATATAGTATCCTTAACGCTTCTAGATATCCCCTCAAACATAAGTTTAGCTCCAACACAAAACTTAGGGGTAACACCCAGAAACTAGAGATACAACACAGCAGAACGGAATGTAGACACATTTTCTACTCCTTAAGAGTTGTCAAATGCTGCAATTTACTGCCGGCTTCGCTAGTCCAAGCGACTTCCTAAGAGTCCTTTATGAGGGAGCTTGACCTATTCTTAAGAACTAAGGATAATATCTTACTATGGTTAACCAATTTTTCTCTCCTTTATTATTTTCTCTGTTAATGACTTATAGCATCTTAAACACTTCTGGACCTCTCCTTTAACATATACCTCAGCTTAGTCCTAACAAAAACCTTGGGAGTAACACCCAGAAACAGGAAACGCTACGCGACAGAATGAACTGTACGCCAATTTTCTGCACCTTAAAAGTAGTTAAATATTGGAATTCACTGCGAGATGATTTGGTTAAAATGACTTCACAGAAGTCCTATAAGCGAAATCTTGACACATTATAAGGATTAGAGACAGTATAGCGATATAATTTACTAATTCTTTTTTTTCTTTTCTCGTTGAGTATACCTAGGTTCTTGCCTGGAGGCATCGATGATCTACCGCTACTACATACAGAAGCCCGTTAAGCAAAAGCTTCTTCCATTGCGTCTGTAACCATTCGAACCATTCGTTTGAACAAGTGTCCCATTCGTTTCCAAACGTCTTTTCAAACCATCCTGTATCTACCTGGTTGTGTATTTCTCGTATATGCAGAAGCCAGATGAGAGAATGCTCCTTTTATTCTATAGTTTCAGATTTGAAACTATTGAACACTGACCTCCATATCGGGGATTTTTTAAGGGGGAGAATCAACTTTCTCATCGACAGTTGTGATGTCTGCCAAAGCTGCGAGCAAGGTTGTTAAGCAGTTAGCGGGGAGTGGGACAGGTCAGAGCTTAATGGATAGAGTCACGCAAGCAAAGTACAGTTTGGCAGGTTCTGGTCTCGGGAAAGTCGTAGCGAAAGCAACCACAGAGGAAATTGGTGCTCCGAAGAAAAAGCACATTGATTGTATGGTTTAGTTCAAGAAATAATAGTTTAAATAGACCTAGTAAACTGCAGTAATGAACCTAATGTCTCTATCCCACTACTTGCTGGGCTTCTTGTGGAAAGGACACAAGAAAAATCATGGGTGATTGTCTTTAAAGCTCTCATAACTACTCACAACCTTATGAATTTTGGGAATGAGGTAACAAATTATAAGGTCCCACTGTTTCATCATAGAAATTTTCACATTATCTTGCCTCCAATAACTGTCCAATTGACCTTCCACATTTTAATGATAAAACAAGCTCTCAGTGTATGCGTTTTTAATAATGATGGCAAATCTTTTTAGCTTATGAAATGTCCATATTCATTCGCAAGTATTCAAAATACTTGAGTGAAAAAGTTGCTTCTTACAGAGCTATGGCTTTCGACTTTTGCAAAGTGAAACGAGGGTAGGTTATTTTTTAATTTTAAATTTGTTTTTAGTCAACTAGTATTGTCAGTTATATTTCGTTGTCGAAGTTATTCTTAAGTTCTTTTCAAGTTCAGTTGTTTAGAGTATCTTGAGAAAACTTGAGTTATATATATGCTGACATTTTTAGTTGCTCATTTTTGTCGGGACTTGAGATTATTGTCATTATGTTTGTCGATGGTTTTATATCCTCCGATAATAGTCTATACAAAGAGCTAACCTAAGTTTACTCTTTGTTTGATTTCCACTGTCCCATTTGCTCTTTGCTCGGCTATTGCTCCTAGAACGATTAAAGCTTTTCATAAATAAAAGCACATTTTTTTTAAGACTATTTCGTTCTGTGTCGTCAATAGTAAAGTTAAAATCCTGGCCATGTTAAGATTTCAAGCTGACTGGTTGCAATAGTTGTAACCAAGCTAAGTAGTATGTCTAACAGTCTGGCATTTCCACATGTGAAGAGTCTCCTTAAGTCATCTGTAATAGTAATTTTAGCTGCTTTCATAGACAATATTTATACAGTTGATGTGTCCTTTGGTAATGAAAAAGTGTTTATTAGACCAAACCATCAATTGCAATTACGATGAGATTTTGTTGGTTCTTAACTTCAAACCCCCGCTTTTAGATTCACATTACTTTTAGTATTGTTGCTTTCAGTTTTGTGATTTTCCTGTTACTTTTCTCTAATTATACTGATTTTCATGTTGTTAACGGGGTCCGAAAACCTGAACGTTTTTTACCTATCCGGGCTTTCTCTTTAACTATTCTGTTTTTTGACTTTAAACATGCTTTTATGGTCGCATGGCTCTGTTTTTATTAGGCGTGATGATGGTGTTTTACGAACAATGCCAGTTGATAAGGTAACCTGTGTTGTGCGACATTTATGTTGTGGGTAATGAGTTTTATCACTATTTGTAGCCAATACTTTGTTGTGTTTTTAAAGACATGGTTTTTAGTTGAGATACATCAGGAACTTATATGAGGAGTTATTTCCCTAGTTCAGATTAGCCTTTACTGTTTGGTGTGAATATTTTTTCCGTTATGCCACTTTCAGCTTCATTTCACTTATTGATCAGTCGTGTTATTTCATATTTAAGGCCTATGTCAATTTCAAAATGTCTTGTGTTAAGATGAGATCACATCATAAACTTCTAGTTATAAGTATAAAGTTCCATGATAGAAAACATCTGTAATGATTTAAAACACTAAGATGGCTCAGTCTTTAATCCACTTAACTTTCAGCCATCATGTCTCAGGTTAAGAACTCGCTCGACGTACTTAGGTTTGGATTGCCAAAATTATGTAACTCCAAGTGCTTAGGATCCAAAACACCCTTAGCATAAAATTTAGTAACGACTCAACTGAAAATATAATGTAAGAGGATAACAACCTACCTTAATAGATAAAGAAGCCATGCTAATTTACTTACTTGTATATCAGATATGCATTATGTAATCAACGCTCTTAGATTCAGCCAGTCGACACTCATCAGCCGTCAAACTTTGCCATCTAGTTAATGAACTACTCTTAATATTTATTTATTTATTTGAACACATGAATATTGGTACAAGAGAGCTCCAATATATATGCGCCGCACAAAACAATGAGAATTCGAAGAGAAATAGAAAAAAAACTGACTCAGCAAAATTTTTATTCAACTAGATTATGAGACAAATCATAAACAAGTCTATTGCTGTGAAAAGCACTGCTGTGTTACGAATTTCAAAATTCGAGATTCTACTTAAGATCTCAAGTGATTGATTTTTTTTGGATAAGATTTATACATAGTACTGTTACTGCTGGCAAAGTTTTGTAAGCTTTTGTGTTCTCTTGACTAGTCAGAAAATTCTGAGTATAGTGTTTTTACCACTGTTAAAGTTTTATCAGGAAAATATTTTAGAAAAGTGCAACCATATTGCAATAGGTTTCGACCATCGTTGAGAACTTTACATACACATTGGTCATTACTCACCGATCAACCGATTGTAAATGTGTCTCAGTCTCAGGAAGTTTGTAGTAACTCGAATAGTTCAATAGTAACGCCTGCAACCGTGAAACTAAATGGCATGGGATCGTGTGTGACTGACCTCAAGCAGTTGTCCCTTGGGCACTGCGGTCACGCACTGACTGATAACCTCCTTCATACCTCTAAGAGCACTAAAGATTACTGTATTCATAATTAATCTCTCTCTTTAATTCCTATTATTCCTCCCACATCGACTTTCAACACCAAAACCCATCTTTTTGATTCCGCCTCAAGTGTCACCTTAGCCAACGACTCTAGTGCGCTAAACACTATCTCAGGTCAAATGAAACCTCGCTCCAGATTACACATTCGAGCCTATGTAAAATCCGCCAGAAGACCTCCTTGGCTAGAACTATAGAATCTCCTACGGTTGATATGTGCTGTGTATCCGAAACACAAATACAAGATCCTAGTGTAATCATTCGACTATTAAACACACTAATCTCAGTTCAGGTGTTGACGCAGACCAGTCCCGGAGCAACCACTTGCATTTAAAAGTGGAGAAACGCATCCCAAAAATTCTGGCATCGTCGCTCAGTGCTACCAAAAGACTCTGCATTTTATCAGCGTCTTCACTAAACAGGACTATATCATCTGCGTATCTTAAGCCGATAGGTGGACCTCCTGATAGGAGATCAATGCCCGAAAATCCAGTCGACGAGAGCGTTATTTCCAGCAGTAGGTCTATGATGAAGTTAAACAAAAACGAAGATAATGGACAGCCTTGACGGACACTACTTGAGGTTGCAAAATCAAATGACAGTTCACCATAAGCTCTGACTGGACTAGTAGTGTTCGAGTAGTGAGCCTTCACACGGTTTATGTACTCCTAAGGTACACCCTTCATTGCCACAGAACCTCTCGGTGTAGAGGGTCAAATGCTGCTTTTAGATCAAGAAATATCATTGTCGGACACCGATAAGCATGCCTGTGTTCTAAAACCTGACTAATACTGAATATGTCGATACAACCACGACTAGATCTGAAGCCAGTCTGATTTTCTCGTGTTTGCAGTTCACGAGTCTTAATTAGGCGTGGTGGTGTTCTTCAGGGCTGCCCACTCTCTCCATTCTTGTTCAACTTTGTCATTGACGTACTTTTAGAGACAACACTTTCCTCATCTAAATTTCCAGGAGTTGGACTTCTACCGGGAGATTCACTTGTTGACTTGGAATATGCCGATGACATAGTTCTATTTGGTGAAGACGCTGACAAAATACAGTCTTCTGGCCACTCTGAGCAACAATCCAAACATGTTCGGGATGCGATTCTCCCCCTCGAAATGCGATCTGTTGCTTCAGGATTGAGTTGCATCGACACCTGAACTAATGATAGGGAGTGAAGTAGTTGAGCGTGTCGACCGCTCCACTTATCTTGGTAGTCTCATCAGCTCTTTTGGTCTGATGTGTGACGAAATCTCAGCATGGATACAGAAAGCTTGACTAGCTTTTGCCAACTTGCGTCATTTACGGCGTAGGCGAGATATCCGTCTATCAACCAAAGGACGTATTTATTACACAGCAGTTCGTTCTGTCCTACTTTATGGCAGTGAAACATGGCCGGTAAGAGTAGAGGATATCCGTAGTCACTAGTATTTGATCATAGGTGTCTTCGAAATATTGCTCGTATATCCTGGGACCATCGAGTAAGTAATGCAGTTGTTAGGAAGCGAGTACTAGGTAAGGATGACAAATCAATTGATGAAGTAGTGAAACTTCATCAGTTGAGATGGCTGGGATATATGTTACGTATGCCCAACCACCGACTGCCTCGACGTGCGGTGTTCAGTGGTATAGGAGTAGATTGGAAGAAAGCTAGGGGCGGCCAGACCAAAACATGACACAAATCGATTAAGTCACTGACAAGTGGACTGAGTCATATTGGTAGGTGTAGACTACCTGGTTGGAGACCGCGAGACGATAGCAACCGATGGTTAGAGACCTTGAATGACATGGTTCAAAATCGTTTGCTATGGCGCAGGTGCATCCACTCTTTGTGTTCTCCCAAATTTTAATACTCTGAATTCTTCATGTCCCTTATTTATTTTTCGAAATTTATCTCACTGGATTATACTCCTTGAATAACATCTTCAAACCCTAATCTTTCCGATTACTGCTTATACTCTTGCTACCTCTACCACTACGGGATTTAAATCTACAACTACATCTCTGTGCTAATGTGGTATGGCAACTCGAACTGATGTACGTACGTACGTAGTTCTACGTTGTTACTGACTGACTGATTAGGCGTGGATTCATAAAGCTCATTTGGCTTTTGCCAACTCGGGTCACCTATGGCGAAGCCGAGGTTACTGTCTTTCATTTAAGGGACGAGTGTACTACGCGGCAGGTTGTTCTGTTCTACTTTACGGCTGTGAGACGTGTCCATTAAAAGTAGAAGATACTTGTAAGCTACTAGAATTTGATCACAGATGCCTTATTAGTATTGCTGGGATCACCGGGTAAGTATTAGTGATGTTAGACACAGGGTATTAGGGAATGATGATATATCAGTTGATGAAGTTGTGAATTTTCATTGACTGAGATGGTTAGGACACGTGTTTTACATGCCTGAAAACTGAATACCAAATACTCTAGGGACTTTTATAATTTGAAAATGGATTTGTGTTATAAAAGAGGTTTTTATCCCATATTCTCTTCATCATAACAAAATTAATTTTTAGGCATAAGGGCATACCGAACAACTGATCACACAACTCACTCATTATTTCAATTTTCACCATAGGCTTGTGGAGATTGTTGAATTTCATTGATATTGCGAACCGATCTAAGTTATAAAACCAATTGAAACCTGGAGGGATCAGATAGTCGTTTCGTCCTTGTATGAGACACATCAGCAGTGCACATCCACGACTCTCTAATCGGTATTCAAACTCACGACCTTTAATCTCACACACGAATGCCTAATCCTTATACCACTGAGTTTGGATCCAATGGTGTACAGGTCATACTTCAATCAATCCACGATATTACACGATTGTCCTTTATTGTTTTCAGTGAGTAACTTTCTCTCACTCGACATTATTGAACTACACTGGTTTATTTACTTAGTGGTTAATTCTACAATCATTTTAGTGTTTGATGATTTGTCTTTTTTATTCAGTTATTGAAAGCTCTTCCTGTGATGCAATCTCAAATATTAACTCTATTAGAATTTGATGTAAGTTTTGTGGATAAGAATATTGATTCTGTCATTTTTATTTTGTTCATTCATTTTTGAAAATATCCAGACGTATTTTCCTGTCTGGATATCCGGTGACTTTTGTAATAACAATTCCATCTCTTGAATAGTCGATCGTATTGTGCATCATTACAATTAACACTCTATTGATTACTTTAACAACCAAAAATTATATTCATCCAAATTTATGGATTGAGAAGGTTTGGGTGACTTTCACCTAGTTGCGTCATCTGTAACATAGGCGGGTTGTTCGTCTACCAACCAAAGTTAAGCATATGATACTAGATAAAGATAGTGAATCTTCAACTGAGTTGGATGGGACATGTATCATGTCTGCCCAAACACCGCGTACTTTGGCGAGTGTTGTTGTTTTTGGTATAAGAGTGGATTGTAATGAAGCTTAGGGCGCCCAAATAATGACATGACGTCAGTCTACGAAGTTATTGGCAGTTGGACCCAGTTATTTAGGTATGTGTAGACTATTTGGTCGTGGTCCACGCAGCCATCATAACTAATGGCTGGAGACTGAACTCCAAAATCTGCCTATGCCTTTTGTTTATCTTTTGTTACACCCAGTCTTTTCCACTATCCATTAAAAGTGTTACTAATTCTACTCTGTGATTTGTCTTGAGAAAATGTTATCTCGTCATTCTAGTATAGTGTTTCAACCTAAACTGACACGACTATGTCAGATTCCAAGTTGCACATAACTGACTAACATCCAAATTTATCCTTCATCATCTGAATACAGCGTTATTTCCCTACCTAATCGTCATTCTTTATAAACTGAATTGTTATGCTAAGATTTATCATACACTACTCAAACCTTTCCTACTCTAAGTATAACTATTCGTGATTTATTTTATTGTGTACCAGCTGAATCAACTAATTGTTAATTGGTTTATCTTCTAATGTAACCAGTCAGTACAGTGAACTAAATTGAATCAAGTACTTATCGTGTTACACGTATTTTGGAAAAAAAACGCATAGTTTTGTATGAGTTTTAGCTAATTATTGAATGTTAGTTACTTTATATTTTTATAGGCTCTGGAAAAAGACTTGAACAATGCAATTATTAACGCTGCTTTCCTATTGTTGTATAAAGATCTGATTCGTCTATTTGCCTCATATAATGAGGGTATGATTAATTTGATAGGTAAGTTATTCAACATCAGCTTGGTGTAGTTGTTGACTTTCTTTCTCATATAGTTTGCATCGCAAATTGGTTTTTAGCTAGAAAACTGTTTTAAATCCGAGAACATTAACACGACTGTTTCATCATTGTAAAAGACCCTTCAGCAATGTTTACTCACGACCCCACATGTAGGGTAGTAGAGTCAGTCCTTAGTCCGGAATGATCCTGTCCTATGCTAGGAAGCGACAGGTGATTACGGTTCCCCAACTTACAATGGTTGTCTAGTTCAAGTTAGTCCTTGATCTGAACTTCGAAATTCAATAGTCTGGACAAACTCCTCACACCAATAACAACCATATGTTAATTAGTGTCAAATTTGAAAAGTCAGTTCTCGGAGTTGTCATGAGACTGAGATTCTATAACAACGCTAACGTAATTTTGTGAATGGTCGTATCGATGTTTCTGAAATTGACGTATTTGTTTGTAATATTATGGTAGTGTTCATTCTTTTGTACCTTTTTTATGATTCCTCTCTACTTGAATCTGAATCCTATAGAACTTAGGTGATCCTAAGGTTGATCTTAAAATCAACCGATTAAGTGTCACCTAGTTATTATGGCGCATTTGTAAATAAAATATTTCTAATAAACGATGAAATTATAAGGTATGTAGATTGTTGAAATGCTAACATCCTAATCGTAACACTTGAAACTTATGCTTGTAAAGCAACCTCATTTATGAACTTCATGCCTTCTCCGAATGACATTGGTTGATTGCAACCAAATAAGATACTCTTTATCAATAGTTTAACATTCTGTAGGTGATGTATAATAATATCATCAGCCAAATTAGTCAAAATGCAGTATCTCGTCGAAAACACAATATCCTCTAACAAGTTAGCGAATAAGTTGAAAAAGGTTCAAAGCTAAATCTCACAAGTAGTGTGCAATCAAGTCATCTATCCTTGTTATAACAATGATGAATTGATCTACCCATATAACAATTAGTTAAAGTTTAGAAATTATCTTGCTTCCTAACTGTGTTTTAAAGTGTGTGTGATATGTTCTTTCATTAAGCCTGTATTTCTCGACATCAATACAATGAACGTAACTACTTCTCTGTTCTATTAACTTGAGTGAAAAGTCCAGTTTCGTAATAAAGGCTTCGTCGATCATGATCTGAACAGATTTAAAAGTACATTTGAGTTAGTCGGTTACAATGACTAAAACTTATAAACGCAAATATTTTGAAATTTGACTTAACATTGATCACAAATCGATATTAACTTCCTTCACTATAAGTAGTTGTATTTGGGAATTGGACATCTCTAACAATGTGCAACTCTGTATTCGTGCTGTATTTATTGGTCGCATTCTGTAGACTATTTTAAAATAATGTCATCTCTTATACATCACTGGCTTAGTACATATATGTTTGTGTACCCTATAATTGTAAATTCAAACCATAAGGTAATAACAATGTAATTGTAATTACTTTTTGTGCCCCCAAAATGCCCTAGTACGGCCGAGAGTGGGGAGAGTCCTCTCTCCCTCTCGAAATGCTCTCACATGACCACGCGTATATAGCCTCTGCTAGGGAAGTCCTACTCACTGCCTACTCGTGGCGGGGGTGTTGTTTACGAAATTCAGAGGACGAAAAGCGAATGTCCAACTTTCTAACGGGGTTGGTGGACATGGAGAGTCCACCTAGAGGAGCTGGAAAACCCTGATTCCAAACCAATGGTGCACATAGGCTCCAGTATCCTGAAGGAACAAATGGCGTACGAAACAATTGTTGGTCACTGGCTACCATGGGACTGCATCTCCTTACGTTGCTCCATTGCCTTTTGGATCAGACCTTCAGGTCGAAGGCTCCGGGTATGGCCCCCTAAGAAAATCACCTGCTTCGGTTTGGGCACCCGGGCACTATCACAGCCCTCACACATCGAATGAGATTTGTGTGGCGCATATGTATTTGGTGCCTCATTGTACCGTTTTTCATGTGTTCAAATAAATAAATAATAATAACTACTTTTTGTACATAGTTGTACTGGTATTTTTATGTCACAATCTATTCATATGCAAGCATTACCTAACAGTTAACTAGTTTGTATCCTATGTTCGAACTATGTATTTCTGTTTGGACAACCTCAGGTGGAGTATTGCTTGCTCTAGGAGATTGAAGGCAGCCACAAAAAACTTGATCAACCCAGATTTTATGCTAATTGTTGCTAATTGAAATCATGAATTAATCAATGTTAGATCACCATTAAAAACCTGGTAGCATTATCCGGCCATTTATCCTATTATAGGGCTCTTCATTAATGCTCATACTCGACTCCGCACACAGGAATCTTACCTAGGACCTCCAGTCTCTCATGAAGTATCGTTTATTAGTCGAAGTTAGGCATTAACATTGCTGGATGCCCGTTCAGTGGTCTAGAGAGAGAATGAGGGTCCTGGGTTCGATTCCCGCGTGTGGACTGTTGGATGCTCATTGCTGAAGATTTCCACACCTGGACGTAATAGCCATCCAATGCTTCTAGGTTTTCAGTGATCATTTAGCATTGTTCAGTTCACAATTTCAATGAAATTCAATCTCCACAACCTCATACTTCTATTTATTGATTTATTGATGTATAGAGAAATACTTTACTTTGAAACGAAGACAATGTCGTCTTGGCTTGGACCTATATCATGCTTTTCCAGGTTTATTATCGAAGCTTACTGAATTCCTTGCACTTGCTGAGGTATGTATCATTTATTGTAAGTACTTACCCACTATTCAATTTTAGATTGCCCTTAAAAGCCTTTCCAACTACACATTTTTCCTTAAATGTAATAACGAGTTCTGCTTTTTATTGGAAATCATTATATGAACATTCGTAATTTGGTCTTATGTTGTCTTTTTTTGTAGATTTGAAGTCATATTGAACTCAGTTTTGCATGTATTAACGGAAATCCATATATAGTGTGTTTAATGTCTAAGATATAACGGATCACCTTGATAACATGTACGAGTAGTTTGGTTGATGGTACATGGTACAGATTAATAATTGCGGTCTTGTAAAGTTGTAATAGAATCCCCTGAATTATTTATATACATTTGTCACTAGCGTTCCCTCGCTATAATGCACTAGTACTCAATCCAACTGGCTAAGTATTCATTCAAGAACACAACAGGAGTAGTTCACAACTTCACTTAGCTGGATTATTAAAATTCCAAAAAAAAATCACTATTGATTCGATCTAATCCCTTTGTTGAAAAGTAATCAAGTTCTTTTGGGCAATTTGTTAGGTCACACAAATGGAAGGCGGTTGAACTTAAACGACTGCATATATATTCATCGCTATATTAGTAATTACACTGTGTTGCTAAAGCGCTACAGCTATTTATATCATGTCGTTTCCCGAATAGTTCTATAACCCTTTTTTCAATACATAATTTTCGAATATCTTCGTGTTAATTTTCTTGTGTTTATAGAGTTTGGGAATTGGCGATAAGGATAGTCTAGGTCTACAACCGGTAAGTTTCAACTTGATAATAATGTCTAAACATACAGATGTGTAATTATTGTTTTCCTTTGGTAACTCAAATTACTCACATAAAGTGGAATCTAACACTCTGATATCTCTCACAATCTTAGTGACTAATCGTGAATAATTTATACATTTCATCGTTTGACTAGGAGAAGGCTCAGCTAGAGAGTTAATGCTGGGATGTTACCTACTCTGGCTAAATAATATTAATAGCCCTAACATATCTTTGAGTTCTGTTAAGTACGTAGCTCAGTAATTTAAATACTCGAATATCAGAAATAAATTATATAAATGAAATCCATGAAGGTTTGATACCAATTTATAATCGACAAGTATGTATTATCGAAGTTACATTTTTAAAATTATTGTACAGTGTTTTTGATTATGTATATCGGCTATGCGATGTGGGGCATAGAAGCTTCTAATCAATGTCCTCTCCGGAAAATCAATTATTTTTATCGCCTCATTTTAACAGGATTGGGAATTCCAGTCAATGCCTAAATCAGTCGATCAGTCAGCAACAACGTAGAACTTCTTACTTACGTACATCAGTTCGAGTTGCCATACCACATTAGCACACAGATACAATTGTCGATTCAAATCCCATAGTGGTAGAGGTAGTAAAAGTATAAGCAGTAATCGGAAAGATTATGGTTTGAAGATGTTATTCAAGAAGTATAATCCAGTGAAATAAATTTGGAAAAAAAAAAGGGATATGAAGAATTGAGATTAGAATTTGGGAGAACACAAAGAGTGGATGCACCTGCGCCATAGCAAACGATTTTGAACCATGTCATCCAAGGTTTCTAATTATCGGTTGCTATCGTCTCGCGGATTCCAACCAGGTAGTCTACACCTACCAACATGGCTCAGTCCACTTGTCAGTGACTTAATCGATTTGTGTCATGTTTTGGTCTGGCCGCCCCTAGCTTTCTTCCAACCTACTCCTATACCACTGAACACCGCACGTCGAGGTAGTCGGTGGTTGGGCATACGTAACACATATCCCAACCATCTCAACTGATGAAGTTTCACTACTTCATCAACTGATTTGCCATTCCTACCTAGTACCCGTTTCCTAACAACTGCATTACTTACTCGGTGGTCCCAGGATATATAAGCAATGCTTCGAAGATACTCATGATAAGCGATTATAAACCAGGAAGTATTGAACTACTGTTTCTTTCTAGTGTGGAACTATTCAGTAGTGTCGATCGACTATTCCACCAAGAATGTAACTTCGTGACCTAAAATCGTAGATGCGCATTTCTGAAGGAGAGTTCTGTCATAGTTCGAAACAGTTGAACAGTGTTTCTGGATATTTTTTTTCTAGCTCTCTTTATAAAGTCAATACTTAAAAAAACTGCTAACTAGTCAATATCTATTTATTGTCTATTTGCTTTGTTATTTCCTATCTCCACAATACTTGATTTTATTGATTCCACTCATTCAGGTCCCAGAGAAAGTTATTCAAGCCATGGAGCAACACTTGCAAATTTTGGAAAGTAAAAAGGGGTACGTTGTTTTTCCTATTTTTAAAGAATGATCTTATTGTTTTAAGTCATGTCTCATGCCTTTTATGCATTCAAATTTCCATTAGTCACGGGGTTTAAACCCTAATTCAGCATGAGCAAATAGATAGTGTATGGGTAGAACCTCACTATATAATTGTGAAGTTTTGTGTCTCAAAGCTTCGAAAACACAGATTACGATATCGTGTTGATTTTAACCAAGGTCAACACATGTTAGTCTTTCATTCAATAACTTTATGAACTGATACCATGTCTTGTTTCTGTTGCCTCTCGGTTTCTTTCATCCTACTCCTATACGAGCCAACATCACTTGTCGAGGCAGGCAGTAGTTGGCCATACTTACTACACGTCCTAACTACTTCAGTTGTCAGCACTTACACACAGCTACCTAAATACACGAACTTTTTGACTTCTAACTTCTCACTACCAGGAGTGAGCTCAGGTTCAGGGTTTTGCTAGTCTTGCAAAATTAACTTACACTTGGATGATGCACTACACCAAAATTCGTCGTTGCCCATAGTAGTCTGAACATACTTAGGCAGCGATTCGAAGACATCTATGATCAGATGCCAGTAACCTATGAATTTTATGGTAAACTATCCCATATATATGCATATATAACTTTTGGAAATTCTCGAGAATTTATCCTCGATGGCGAATATGTTTTGTTTTCTAGATCAGATGATGAAGATGAAGAGACTCATACTTCAACCAAACCAAATGTACCAAAGAAGCCAACACTCCCTGTACCTATTCCAAGTCAAACCGTAATCTCCACTGAAGCTAACAAGATTTCTAGCCATAATCCACCTAATCGAAACAGAGATTACAATGACGCTGCTGAATCAATAAACAAAACACATGATTCTAATATTCTGGATCAATCTGAACAATTGAACGATGATACAACTGAACCGACTGTTGCATCATATCCAACTTTGGTCTTAAATGATGAAGGTCAGTTTGGATAAGTTATTTAATCAATAAAAATTTTATGGAGTACACTTGAACACAATGTCAATAAAATAATAATCGTTTTTAGAAGGTAATTTTTATCAAGAATCAATTTTTTATTGTGTTACTTGGAAACCAGAGTGTAGTCATGATGATTATTTTCGTTATAATCTTTGGAAGTCAACATCAACACTGCTCGCATGTTACAGTCTCTCATAGGAGTTAACTGGGGAAATTCAGGCTTCGCATCCGGCACGGTATATTTTAAATCATTGTGTGTGATTTCATCTGTCAAATTTTTGATAAAATAATGTAATCCTCTTCCACTACAGTCGTGTGTTCAGTGAATCAGTCAAATGCACTGTTAAATCTGCAACATGTTTACATCGGTTCAAGTAGCCATACTCCACTAGCACAGCGAGATAAAATTGTCAGGGCTAAATCCATTGGTTACAATAATCATGAGGATAACAACTAATTAGTCTGCATCTACCTAGATGGTTTAGTCCAACAACCAATGTCTTTATCAGCTGATCCTATGTCCTGCACGCACCAATGAAATTAATCCTGAAACCTCTTTAACTTAGTTCTTTCCCTATAGTGTTGAAACAAGCAACAACCTACGTCATATTAACGGAGGTGGCTTAGCGGTTAATACATCCGACCTTCCGTTAATAAGTTCCTTTGGGCAATACTATTATCCATGGGTTGTGATAATCGTAGATTGATCTCGGCCGGGGTACTATTAAGAATCAAAGTGTCCTGAACAGCCGTTTTGTTCTAGCATGGTACTCCTCATCAGTGCACACCCACGACCCCACCAAGGATCGCACCGAAAACCTTTAGGTTCATTGGTGGGCGCTTAACTATCTAAACTGGACTGTCGTTTAATCATATAATTTCAACTTTAATCGATTTGTCATATGGCACAAAGACTAGTCAATGATTAGGCGTCCGACGCGAGAACTGAAATATCTGGTTTCAACCACTGACGGATTTGCGTGTACACTCCTGCTGAAGAGTCTAATAATAGAATGAAACGGCTGTCCAGTGTGCTCAATGGTTTTCGCCCCCAATGCCCTGGTACGGCCGAAGGTGGGAGAGTCCGTTCTCCCCCTCCAAATTCTCTCACATGGTCACACGTATACATCCACTGCCTGGGAAGTCCTACTCACTACTTTCTCGCCATATAAGCAGATGCAGTCTAACTAGTTAGTGATCTCGTGATCAGCGCAGTCAATAGTTAGAGATCTGGGGTGACGTAGTTCAAAACCATTCGCAGCGGTGCGATTTCACTCACTATTTGTCTTCTAAAACTTAAGTCTCTAAATTACCTTATAGATCCTTTTTATTTCACTAGTCCATCTTTTCCTCTCGAATTGTTTCTTGAACGTTTATTATCACTAGTACAGTTACTACCTCTGGTCTGCGTCAACACCTGAACCAAGGATAGGGAGTGAAGTAGTCGAACGCGTTGACAACTTCGCTTATTTTGGAAGTCTGATAAGCCCTAATGTGTTGGTGTCTGACGAAATCTCAGCACGGATCCAGAAAGCTCTTTTGGTTTTTGCCAACTTACGTTACCTATGGCGAAGGCGAGATATCCGTCTATTAATAAAAGGACGAGTATATTGTGCGGCAATTCGTTCCGTTCTACTTTAAGGTTGCGAAACATGGCCATGAAGAGTCGAAGATACTCGTAAGCTACAAGTATTTGATCACAGATACCTTAGAAATATTTCTGGCATCTGCTAGAATCAACGGGTAAGTATTAGTGAGGCTAGAAGCGCAGGGTATTAAGGAGTGATGGTATATCAGTTGATGAGGTTGCAACTCTTCATCGACTGAGATAGTTGGGTCACGTGTTGTGTTGCATATGCCTGAACACCGACTACCACGACGTGCAATGCTAACTGGTGTTGGGGATGGTTGGAAGAAGTTAGGGGCGGCCAAACCAAAACGTGGCATCAGTGCTTGAAGTCACTAATTTCTTATCTGAGCCATGTTGGTAGATGCAGACTACTTGTTTGTAGTCCGCGTGACTATCGTAACCATTGGTTGGAGACTCTTGGTGTCATGGCTCAGAATCGATCACAATGACGTAGGTGTATGTACTCTTTGTCTTTCGTTAAACTGTGAGATGAAAATTGCCTCATATCTTTATTTCTACGAAATAATTCTTTCTTCCTGTACTATATCCTTATACACAATCTTTTATATATTACTACCATTGACTTAACTACTTTTATGAACACGATGTTCCTCTTGTTGTGATAATGCGGTATAGCAACTTGGACCGATGCATATATGTGCCTGGTCTTACGTTGTAGCTGACTGAGTGACTGACTACCTCTGTTATTCTGGGATTCGCCTTGACAATTTAATCTCGCTGTACTAGTGGGATATGGCAATTTGAATCGGTGTATACCCATTACAGGTTCTGTGTTGCATACTTCTGACTGGTAGTAGTGTGTGTTTGTGTGTGAAATTGGCGTAAGTATTAGTGAGGCTAGAAGCGCAGGGTATTAAGGAGTGATGGTATATCAGTTGATGAGGTTGCAACTCTTCATCGACTGAGATAGTTGGGTCACGTGTTGTGTTGCATATGCCTGAACACCGACTACCACGACGTGCAATGCTAACTGGTGTTGGGGATGGTTGGAAGAAGTTAGGGGCGGCCAAACCAAAACGTGGCATCAGTGCTTGAAGTCACTAATTTCTTATCTGAGCCATGTTGGTAGATGCAGACTACTTGTTTGTAGTCCGCGTGACTATCGTAACCATTGGTTGGAGACTCTTGGTGTCATGGCTCAGAATCGATCACAATGACGTAGGTGTATGTACTCTTTGTCTTTCGTTAAACTGTGAGATGAAAATTGCCTCATATCTTTATTTCTACGAAATAATTCTTTCTTCCTGTACTATATCCTTATACACAATCTTTTATATATTACTACCATTGACTTAACTACTTTTATGAACACGATGTTCCTCTTGTTGTGATAATGCGGTATAGCAACTTGGACCGATGCATATATGTGCCTGGTCTTACGTTGTAGCTGACTGAGTGACTGACTACCTCTGTTATTCTGGGATTCGCCTTGACAATTTAATCTCGCTGTACTAGTGGGATATGGCAATTTGAATCGGTGTATACCCATTACAGGTTCTGTGTTGCATACTTCTGACTGGTAGTAGTGTGTGTTTGTGTGTGAAATTGGCGTTCATACAATTTAGTAGCTTGTACTATACTGGAACAAAATGGGATGTCCAGTTCTTCCAAGTTTCCAAAAATTGTTTAACGAAGATCAGTTTTTGACTTGAAAAAAATCTCTGAAAATTCTATAATCTCCACAAGAATTTTATATTTCAGATGGATTACCTTCCGCTTTACAAGAGGAGATAATTGCAACTGCTAAAGGTCACTTAAATGAAACACTTGTCAAGAGTTCCGAAGCTGTAAAACGTTCAACTCAACAAGGTGCAGTTAAAGTTCCAGTACATACACAATTGGGCAGGTGAATGCTATCATATTAAATATAATCTTTATGCATCATTATTGTAAAATAATTTCCCGTGTCGTGTAGTGCTACCCCCCTAAATGTCCTGGTACAGCCGAGGGTGAGAAGAGTTAGTTCTCCCTTTCGAAATGCTCTCACATGGACACGCGTATAAAGTCACTAACAAGGAAGTCCTACTCAATGCCTCGCAGTGGGGCGTTGTTTACGAAATTGCAGAGACGAAAAGCGAATCTCCGTCGCTTTAACCGGGTTGGTGGACACGGAGAGCCAACCTAGGGGAGTGATTGGATGATGCGATTCACCTACTAAGCACTGGTTTATTTATTCGACTTTTACCCACACTATTTACGCAAAGGCTAATAGTACTAGCAGGTCACTCAAACTGAATTAGGTGGAACGGGATTAGAAGTTGCAACCTCATTGGTTAAGAGTTGAATACTTTAACTGATAAGCCACCACTTCATCTATCTAGCCTGTCATCTGGTTTTATTGTTGTTCTCTTTACTTCCAGGTTTCTTGATCTGGCAACGGAAATCACATAGAGTGGTTGTTGTGTGCTTGTTCACTCTGACTCGTATATTATTTATATGAAATCTGCCTATTTATTGTTTCTAATCCAAACGTTTTACACTGTTGGGATACTGTAGTCTGACTTCCCATTCACTAATTTTCTGTCTGGCACACAGCTGGTTTGTACTAGACTGTTTGTGTTCTGGCTTAGAAGTATGTATCATAACCCAAAGCATTGACTATTTTATTCTACACGTTCAAGGAATCTATGTACGCGGTCATCGACACAAAACTTTGAACGGACGATTACTCAGCTTGTGTGTGGATGACATCTTAAGGGCATTTTTGGAGCTGCAGGATATTTTGTAGTCACGCCTATCTGAGGATCGGATTTTCATCTATCACGATACACAGTAATTCGTAGCATGTAGACCAGTATATCAACGCGAATTCTCGGTCAAAGATACCTTCCAAATAATTCACCTACAGCCTAGTGCGATCAGCATAACTAGATGGAGATATTGTAGTGGGTTTTAACTCAAGTCCGTTCCTTAATTCTTAAGTGAACTTTTTACTTTTTCATATCATATTAAAACTGTCTTTAAAAAAATCATTACATAGATCGGAACATCGAACTGTATCAGTGCCACCGACACGTTCACGATCACCATCACCAGCTCGTCCACCCCCATCACCTAACCGTCAATATGAGAAAACTACACCGAAACAGCCATCGATCAGTGCAAGCGATAGTGAAGCAATTGATGAGGACAATACTGATGGTATCAATAAGACAAAACATAATTCATCATCATTAGGTAAATTGATTTGAATGATTTGTTTTAATTCTTGTTCAATCGTTGTAATGACTTGAAATCAGAGAACTTTCTCCATAACCAATGTAAAATGCGACAATAAGCAGTAGAAATGTATGTTTATTGTGAAAAGCTACATAATACATATTCATAGTTTACAATCTTCCATTCACATCTTTCGGTGTTTTCTGTCATCTATACTGTCTTCTCATCTGGTCTCCAAATGTTCTATCGATGCCGTGCTTTTGATGCCCTGAAAGTCTTCACAATTGTTGCAACTTCGACGTCATGTTCAGCTATACACTACTTATAAACATCTTTGTGTGTCGCGTCTACTACGGTATGATTAGTTCCAGATGATTCTTCGAGTGTAATTCTAACTCTTAACCCTAATTTTTTGCATAATAAATTATTTATTTATGTACTGATGTGACGTCACGGTCAATCCTCTTTTATTCGATATTGGGACCAATGTCACAGTTCGCGTCTAGCCAGAAGGTACTTTGCATACTAATGAAGAATGTAGAGCATTGTGAGCGAGGAAGAGGGTTAGGAAATAGGAGAACACAAGAAAAGGCAAGTCGACAACACAGCAAGCGCACACAATGCGTTTACGTTTGATAACGAAAGCAATCAGCAGCGATCAAAAATAACACAAGCCTCAGATTAAGGCAGTCTTAGAATCGAAAGTAAAAGCAGGTAGTCCGGCCTATAGTTACCCCAGAAGAGCTGCCGTCGGAGTCATATATATATAATCGAGTGAGAAGTCATACTGTCGAATTGTACTAGGCTTCGATTCTGTTAATGTATATTATTTCTCATTTCTAACCCGTTCAGTTAACAAAGTTGGTCACTGGTTTATCAATACACCCAATGTATTTATGTATGATTGTTTGAAATTGATACTTACTAACCAAGATTATATCAAAATATCTTTGTTCTATCATATCTTCTACATTCATAAACTATTCCGTGTTTGTTTTGTCAACTGCTTCAAGGTCTTAATGTAGAAGTGAATGCACAGACTGATTCTGCATCTGTATGTGCTAGTCCTTTTGCTGGTGATGAAGAACCAGTTGAACCGGTAACTGATACTGATACTAATGTATGGTCAAATAAATCATCAGAAGGTTAGTTTAAATTTCTGATAATTATTTGTCCAATAAATGTATATACATATATATGTATTATCAGTGATATGATAGAGTAGAACCCGACACATATGCGTTGGTTCAAGTTGCCGTACCATATTAGCACAGCGAAACAGAATTATTTCAAGACAAATCCTTGAGCAATAGAAGTAGTAACGATGTTAGTAGTAGTAGTAGTGTGGTGTGTGCTTCTTATGTTGATAGATATAAGTATTATGTAGCATCAATCGGAGGTGGCATGTATGCTAGTAGAAGATTGGTAAGATTCAATTGAAGAAAACAGAAAGTAATTGTAATGACAACGGAATTACAAGAATCATGAAGCACGTAAGCAACAACTGATGGACGATATGCAAGTTATGTATTTGATATATGGTATAGGAGAAGAAAAAAAAGGTGTAGAAAGATTTCAGGGACTAAGGGAATGTAAGAAACGTTTGCACTTACGCTATCATGGACGATTCTGCATCTTGTCATTCAAAATCTCTAACTATTGATCGTGACAGTCACTCGTACCCTAACCAGATAGTCTGAACGTCTTAACATTGGCCAGCCCAATTGTTAATGACTTCATAGACTGATGTCAGTTTATAATTTGGGTGCTCTTAGCTTTCCTTCAATCTACTTCTACACCAGACATCTTTCGTAGTAATACGGGGTAATTGTGTTATATGATATTGAGATAGTTAGTAACTAAAGGGCAGTTGAAAGCTTGTTGAATCGTTACTTAAAATGTTCTCATATGGTTAATATCCTGAACTGAGAGTGAACAACAGTTACATCTTCCGACATAATCTCACTGACAGCTGCATTTTTAACACTTGTTTACTTGATTAATTTTAATAATTGTCTACAGTTATTTATTACCGCAACACTTTCTATCTCTTTTACTGTCTCTTCTAATATCATATCCTTACTTATGTTTACTGAGTAGTTGAAATGATGTTCACTGTTGAAAGGATTAATGTCTAAAGAATAACGGGTTAGATGCTAATACTATGTAAGGTTGCCAAATTGGTTGATAGGGTAGTGAACCTTCATCGACTGAGATGGTAGAGACGTTTTCACGTAAGCTCTCTCCACTGCCTACCTCAGTGTTTATTCATGAGTGGCGTAGTAGTTTGTTGGAAGAAATCTAGGGCCACCCAAACTTTGAAGTGCCATCGGTATATGAAGTTAGTGACTGTTGATCTGAACCATGTTGATATATCCAGACAACCTGGTTGGGTTCAGCACGATAAGTTTGATCAATAGTTGAAAACGTGATATGGCGCAGATGCACTAACTCTTTATCTCTTCACTTAGGTTGGAGGAAGAGTAGGTTTAGAGAAAGCCAAGTGTTGTCAAACCCACTACATGATATTAATCCATAAAATCATTGATAGTTTTATTAGCCAGCGTGTTCTTACGTAGGTAGATAGGCAAGTATTTACAAATCTTAGAGATAGATGGTCATGATAAATGATTGGAGGTAATGCAATTCAAAAGTCAGTTGGAATGGGCTAGAAATGTATTTATTCTTTGTATTGTTTTTTGGGAACTTGTGATTTTACCAATGGATCGAACTTATCTGGTAGTCGATCATAGTATAATAATAATTTTATGCTTTATTGAGTATACTGCTTTTAAGAATTGACTTATTAATTATGTAATGTGTCTTTTTATGCTCCATTTCTCTTCTCTATAGCTCATGTTGAACCAATGCATGGTAGCAATCAACATTCAGCAATCGATGATTTACTTGGTCTTGACTTATGGTCCACTAATGATTCTATTCCACAAACCAATATTGAACCTATACCTTTCTCAGCTCAAACTGAGTCTGTTGGAAAGGAGTCTGAATCAAAGCCTTCAGCTATCAATACTACTGCTACTACTACCAATACAACAGGTCCTGCTTCAGGTATGAAGGGTAGTTTGCTTAGTTGACTACTTCCCGGACCTTTGACCTAAAACCCTAATACACAAAGCAGTACAACAACATTACATGATTCAGTTCCATTTTAGCCGGTCACCGGAATGAGTACTTACGCCATTCGTTCTTTCCCTGAGAATTCTTTAGCCTATGTACATCATCGTTTGGGAATCAGTGTTCCCCGATTTCGCTGGGTTGAACCCTAAGTACCCACTAACTCGGTTTAGGATTTTAATCTCTAGGTGATTCATTCATCCAAGAATGATAGTTTGTTGTTTGACTGCTGTTCCGTTGCGAACTTGATGTCATCGACACAGGAAAACTGGAAACTCAAGTGTATAGGAAACCGACACATACAGATCAAATTCTCAACTACTATAGCAGCAACCCAAGATCTCACAAAATCAACTGCGTGCAAGCTATTCAAGAGGGCAAGGACACAATACAACACGCTGGCAGCACGAAAGAATGAAGAGAAATACCTGAAGACCGTCTTCCAAAAGAACGGCTACCCAATCAACTTCATCAAAAAATACCATCCGAACACATCACCAGAAACAAAGTCAAGCACAGAAATCAACAAAAGTATCACCTTACCATACATAAAAGGCATATCAGAAACCGCAACGAGACTGCTGAAAACCTTCAGAATAGGTGTTGCGTACAAACCAACAAAATCACTACAATCAATCCTATGCAAACCAAAGGACGAAAAATCAAACATCATCTACAAAATAAATTTTGCCGACTGCGAAAAACACTACATCAAACAAAGCGGCCGCCCTCTTCATCTTCACCTGCATGAACATCAATTAGCAGTCAAATGCCATGACATGTCCTCGCTTACATCAATGCATGTGGACAACTGCGGACACTCATTTGACTGGAAAAATGCGGAAATCTTGCATAGAGGAAATCTTAAAAACACCAGAGAATTTTCAGAAGCTTGGCACATAGGTCAATCAGCAATCAACAAGCACATTGAAATCGACCCAACTTATAAACCAATCAGGAAAAGTATGCACAAACATAGGACCAAAAGTCAAACCAATAGGAGATACAACCAAAACAAAAAAATGAACAATGACAGGTTTAAGGTTAACAAGAAGCAATCAACATTGAGGTCTACAGGACAAGTTGTGAACCACATATGGAGAAATTCAAACGCTTCACTTCTATCTGAAGTTTGTGCTCACGATATCGTTCAGAAAAACGATGAAGGCTCCATGACCAAACCACCCACATCAGAGAACAAAACTCCATCAAAATATGGTAGCCGGTAATCAACAATAAGTTCATACGCTATTTCTTCCCTCGGGACCCCGTAGTCCACGTTCACCATTGGTTTGAAGTGGGGGGTTTTCCAACCCCCTTACGTATATACTCCTCATCCACCGACGCGGTTAAATCGCTGGACATTTACTTTGCGTCCTCTACATGTCGTAAACAACACTCATACCGCACCCACACAGAAATATATGTACATATAGAAGAACCTTTATGGAAATCATAATATTTTTGTTTAATTGTGACTTTCTTTAGTGAGAAGTTCTGAGACTAGGGTATAGAGTACTAGATAAATACAAAAATTCGATTAATGAAGTAATAAATCTTCATATACTGAGGTGATTGATGTATGTATGTCATATATGCATTAACAAGGCCACCTATCTCGATGATCGGGATTCACATGATTATTGTAACCAATTATTAGAGACTTGGGATGAAATGATTCAGAATCGTCCAAAATATCTCAGACAAACACATTCTCTCTTTATCTTCTTTTAGAACTGGAGTCCTGAAATTATTTTAAAACCATTTTTCTTCTATACTTTGTCTTTCTTGATATTATTGATATTGTTACTATTTAGTCTAGGATCTGTCTTGAAATAAGTTCATCTCGATAATACTAAGTTGCGTATGACTGACTGACTGACTAACATCTTAACCTTCATGACTTATAGTTGAAGGAGACGTTGTGTAACACGTTCTAAGATTATTTAATGATCTAGATCTATTCGACTCTAATTTTTCAAATGATCTTATACATTTTTATCTCAGAAATTCATTCTTTCTCGAATCACAGTGTTTATACCTTATGTAAGATATGTATTAACAGTTTTGTCTTACTGTATTGATATGATATAACAATATGAATTGATGTATACATGTACATTAGGTTCCATGTGACTTAGGGCTGACTACTGACTATTTCATTATATATAATCGAATAATATCACTACACTTTGTACTGACAATCTAGCTGAATATCAAATATCACATATGTGTACTTAGTAACTACATTCTCTTAATTACAAGCTGTCATACAAAAAAAATAAGAGTAAAAGAACCTGTGTATACTACGTCATTAAGTTTTTTTTAACGTTGAATATTTCAACGATCTTAATACTGTGACTTCATTTTATAACTGTTCCGTGTAATTTTTTTTCTATTTGAAGTTTTTGATGACTTATTGGCATTAGATCCTCTTTTGGAGAAAGATTCCGTCAGTGGTACTACTACTACTACTACAAAGATACCAGTGAATAATCCCCCTACATCGTTTAATAATTCACTGCCTCCAGGTTTGTATGGATTAACATCATTATTATTTGTTTAGTTAAGCTGTAGTTAATTCTTGCCTATATTTGTTCCTGGAGTGATTATTGTCTACTATTTTACAGTTTCCTTTTGTTCGATTAAACAAGTAGATAGACTCAACAGGGATTTATGATCTAACCTAGATTGGATATGTTTTCTTGGATAACATCAAGAAAATTATTGAATCTATTAAGAAGGTTTACATCTTTATCATTAAGTGTTTTAATGACATACATGGATGTTATTAGATTTTATAGTTGAATTCATGAGTCAATTGAAGCTAGACCACCATGGAAAACCTTAAAACACTGAACGGCCGTTTCGTCCTAGTATGGGACACCTCAGCAATGCGCATCCACGATCCTGCCTCGTAAGATTCGAAACCCATGACCTAGCGGTCTTGTGCGTGAACGCTTAACTTTTAAACCACTGAGCTGGCATCCAACGGTGTTAATATATAATTGTGCCATCGTCCACCATTGTCTTTGGTGAGTTACTAACTCACAATAGACTCGGTTGAACTCCACTGGTGATTGCTTCTCACTAGAACTCTAGGAAATACCTCTTGAAGCCAGATTTTTTTTCTAACTATAAAATTGAAATTACATAGTTCGAGGATATACTTTCAAAACGTTTCGTATCATTGATTGTTCACAGTTATGCAACAGTGTAATATGTTAATCATTCGATTGAATAGATACATTTTACACTCATACACATGCACACACACCCTGTTGATTAACGAATTTTCATCTTTTCTAAGATCTGTTATTTACTAACCACTAAGCTACCAACCCGTCATAATCAATTTTAAAGCCTGAAACAAATGCTTATTAACCCAAGTTTCCTTACGGTATTAGGCATAACTAAATGAAATCAACCAGTGGGTTTAAATGATGGTAATGCAGTAATGTTAGCTTGTCTTTATCTTGGTTAAAAACAGAAATAAATGTGATTATAAATAACAACCAGGGGCGGTCTACAACTTATTTATTCACTTAAAAATAAACATTGGTTTAAGGAGGCACCAAACAGATAGGCGGCACATAAATCAATCGATTTGTGTGAGGGCTGGGATAGTGTCCGGGTGCAGGTGGTTTTCTTAGGGGACCACACCCCGAGCCATAAGGAAGTAGAGCAACGTTAGGAGATGCAGTTCCAAAGTAGCCGGTAACCAACAGTAGGCTCATACGTTAATTGTTGTCTCAGGATCCCGGAGTTCACGTGCATCATTGGTTTGGAGTGAGGGTTTTCCAACTCACTTAAGTGGACCCTCCGTGTCCACCAACCCGGTAAAGCGCTGGATATTTGCTTTTCGTCCTCTCGATTTAGTATATAACAGTAATGCCGCGAGAAGGCAGTGAGTAGGACTTTCTGTACAGTGACTGTATAAGCGTGGTCAATCGAGAGCATTTGGAGAGGAGGAGCGGACTCTCCTCACCCTCTTCCTTACCAGGGTATTTGGGGGCTAAATTGATATATAACTGAATCTCAAATTATTCGATATCGCATGTACTATGTCTGAATGAAAGCTACGTCAAGGTATTCTACAAGTGATCCTTCTCGACCTAGTTTTTGTGTTGGTGTTTGTCAGTATGCTGTACTTGAAAATTTAAAACAATGGATGCTTCTAGTGCTGTAATAACTATCCAGCTCCAACAATGAATCGTCATAAAGAATGTATTAGAAAATATTAACCTTCAATACTATGATAGCTATCTACACATTCCAACTCAATCATACATAACTTAAAACCTAGTTGAGTGGCTCGGTGAAAGTCTTGACTAATTTCGATTTATTCGTTTGCAAGATCGTAGGCGCGTGTCACTTCTGTAAAGAGTTGTGTGCTGGGACAAAGCAGTTGTCTACTGCACGTTGTATGATATTTAGATTGGCACCGCTTTCGTGAGCAATTACTGGTTTCGTTAGATTTTTGCTCATTTTATTCACTTTTCAAATATTTCCTCTTATTATAACTCAATACGCTATTGTTACTAAGCACAAAACTTATCTCTGTTTACTGTTATAAAAGGTTTAAAACCTGTTCCTTCAACTGTTCCAATACGTCCTGCTGTTGTTATGTCCGCATCACAAAACAAGAATCCACTTGATGCATTAGACAGCACCTTGTCGAATTTGGCTTCAAGTTTAGGGGGTCAGCAAACCTGGGGCTCTACTAATTTGAAGGTACGTTTCCAAGGTGTTATATATATATATATATATATATATATGCCGTATTATGTCTATACCTTACTGCTTTTTGTCTGTTCTTACTGTTTCACAGAAGAAACCACTGGCTGAAAGTGAGAAACCAACGGTAAGAACATCTTATATAGTAATTATTCTTTATAGTTTCGTTTAATAAAAGACCATCTTAGATTCTCTGGATTAGTTGTCTGTGTTTTTTTATTGTTGATTTTGACCTCAATCATTATGTTTCTTATAATCTCTAGTTTTTTGAACGTATACACATACTTTTCTCGAAGTAATTCTGGATTATTCGTATATCAGCTTAAACAATATGTGATTAATCTACTTGGCTTATCTACCTGTATCATTTACGTCATGGACTGATGCTAACTGGTTTTCGACATCAAATACATCTGAACAAATATTTTGGCTTAATTCTAAGTCCTCAGCTGTGCATGCCAACTCTTCGACATATGGTGGCCGTACCATGAAACCCTATAGTCTCGTAGTGAGAAATATAAATTCAGATTTCTGTTCTCGTATCAATTTGCCCTCGGTTCTTTAATTTCGAACTAAGTTATACCAGCTATTTAAATGAATGATAATTTTCTGTCTCATAGTTACTCTATGGAAGTCGAAGTTGTCAAGCATTGATATCTACGACGAAAACTACCTTCAATCTAAATATCTTCTCAAATATCCCACCCAGAGAATCAGCATATTTTCAATGACTATTGACTTCTATGTTAATTTTGATCATAGTATGGACAGGCGACTGATCAAATTTAATCATGTCCGAGAATGAGTACAGCTATTTACCAGCACTATCGGATAGTCCTTTGTTTTGTTTGAAATAGATAGGTTAAAATTATGGAACGATTATGCAGTCTGAAGATTACTTTAGTTGCCATGATACCAGTAGGTATAGATGAGTTCGAAACTGGTATGACAAACAGTTTCCTAGTGTTCTATTCCTATGAGAAGGATTTACTTACTTACTTACTTACTTAAGTAAGTAAGTAAGTAAGTAAGTAAGTAAGTAAGTAAGTAAGTAAGTAAGTAAGTAAGTAAGTAAGTAAGTAAGTAAGTAAGTAAGTAAGTAAGTAAGTAAGTAAGTAAGTAAGTAAGTAAGTAAGTAAGTAAGTAAGTAAGTAAGTAAGTAAGTAAGTAAGTAAGTAAGTAAGTAAGTAAGTAAGTAAGTAAGTAAGTAAGTAAGTAAGTAAGTAAGTAAGTAAGTAAGTAAGTAAGTAAGTAAGTAAGTAAGTAAGTAAGTAAGTAAGTAAGTAAGTAAGTAAGTAAGTAAGTAAGTAAGTAAGTAAGTAAGTAAGTAAGTAAGTAAGTAAGTAAGTAAGTAAGTAAGTAAGTAAGTAAGTAAGTAAGTAAGTAAGTAAGTAAGTAAGTAAGTAAGTAAGTAAGTAAGTAAGTAAGTAAGTAAGTAAGTAAGTAAGTAAGTAAGTAAGTAAGTAAGTAAGTAAGTAAGTAAGTAAGTAAGTAAGTAAGTAAGTAAGTAAGTAAGTAAGTAAGTAAGTAAGTAAGTAAGTAAGTAAGTAAGTAAGTAAGTAAGTAAGTAAGTAAGTAAGTAAGTAAGTAAGTAAGTAAGTAAGTAAGTAAGTAAGTAAGTAAGTAAGTAAGTAAGTAAGTAAGTAAGTAAGTAAGTAAGTAAGTAAGTAAGTAAGTAAGTAAGTAAGTAAGTAAGTAAGTAAGTAAGTAAGTAAGTAAGTAAGTAAGTAAGTAAGTAAGTAAGTAAGTAAGTAAGTAAGTAAGTAAAGTAAGTAAGTAAGTAGAATAATAAATAATAATGGATTTCGAAGCGACTAAACGGAAATTAAATATCAATATGCTATCTTCCTTTACACTTCCCACCAAACAAAAAGTTCACAATCCTTTTCACTAATTCTGTGTTTCGGGATAGGTTTCTGAGGACAAAAGTGAGCCACGTGAATACTCAAGCACTTAGTGCTGCTTCTCACACTTCCTGATGTACAAGGAGAGAGTAGGAATTACTGTAGTATCCGTATTCACTCTTCCTACCTTATCTCTTCGTTAGCTTCTCAGCACAACAATGGAGAGTCCGCTTATCCGACTGCAAAACCCTTACCACCAATCGCATAGTCATATCTCGATCTTGATATTTACACTCTACCTTTATCTGTCTTGTCTGTGTGATCTAGATCACTTAACCATACAATTGATCTTCACAATTTCTTGATCATCTGTTTCACTTCTTTGTTGCCTTATTATAGCCTCGCTGTGGCTGGTTATATTAGTCTCTAATGCAAAACTGAATGTTGACACAAGATCATTAAGCATATTTATATAAGCATTGACGTGTTTGTTTTCGCACTCCATAAGTTCTCTAAAGATGTCTATCATCATGTGGTCTTTTCTCCACTTGTCTAGTCTTGAAGCCTACTTGTCATAGGGAGTTCTTTTTACCCTTCTACATATTCCCCATACCTGGATTCCCCAGTTTCCATTATTAACACAGTTGACTCACATGATTCCTACCATCATGGTCACGTCGATCTTGGCTTCTTAGACAGAAACCTTGTCACTGATTTTCTTTATTCACTTTTTGTAACTCTTGAATAATGTGAAACTACTCATAGATATGAGCAGCAACATCTCATGGGAATGATCTGTAGACGCCTTTGATAAATACTGTTAGTCTCATCTGAATTTTTAATCCAATTACTCATATTATTGTCTTTATTTGAAACTTTAAGTAGCTGAGATGCTACATCCGATGTGTTCATACATACTACCGAGATCCATAATAAAAACTGTTCACTCCTAACGTTAGACCATAATATAAATTGCTTGATTCATTGTTTGATAACTGTCATACCTATACATGAAATAGACATTAATTTCATTATTGTGTCTGTAGTTGCACCGATTACACTCAGGTGATACAACAACATAAAAAACTAGTTTATTTTCAATCAAGTTTAATACACCAGATTTTTTTTATAAGTTCTATGAGATGAAAGCATTTGCGTGCATTTTCATTATTAACGGTAATACTAATGTAGTCAAGTTTTACATTTGCTTAAGGTTAATTGTCCTATTATGTAATGAATTTTATTCGATAAATATCAGGGTTTTTTATGTATTTTGTTTTTAAGACGAATTCATTCATTTATATTAAACACATAAGCATTGGTACAAAGGGGCACCAAATACATATGTGCCACACAAATCATTCGGTTTATGTGAGGGCTGGGATACTGCCTGGATGACCAAACCGAAATGGGTGGTTTTCTTAGGGGACCACACCCGGAGCATTCGACCCAAAGGTCTGGTCCACAAGGCAGTGGAGCATCGTGAGGAGATGCAGTCCCATGGAAGCCAGTGACCAACGACCGGTTCATACGCCATTTGTTTCCTCAGGACCATGGAGCCTATGTGCACCATTGAATTGGAATCAGGGTTTTCCAGCTCCCTTAGGTGAATCCTCCATATCTACCAACCGGGTAAAGCGTTGGACATTCGCTTTTCGTCTTTTCAATTTCGTAAAAAACACCCGTAGTGCGAGAAAACAGTGAGTAGGACTTCCCATGCAGTGACCGTGAGAGCATTTGGAGAGTGAGGGAGAGCGGACTCTCCTCGCTCTCTTCCGTACCAGGGCATTTGGGGGCAAGACGAGTTCAACCTTAAACTATACACTATTAATAGACTATTCAGAGTTTATGACATTATCACAGGTATTAATTTCATTATTATCGTTCAAACCAAATAATTATTTGTATTAGCACTATGAAAGTCACATTTAATCACCGCGTTGCTTTGTACCTGTATACTTTAGTAATAGATGACAAATCTGGGATTAGTGTTTCCTCATTTTACAATCTTTACTTGTGTCTACCCTTCAAACACACAAGTATCTCTTTCTTATAGCGTCCATTTCACAATACTAACGAATTCGCTACCTGTTCTAAACCATGAAGAAAACTAAAGGAAAATCAGGATGGGGGTTTGTCGAGATTGTAGTGGTTTAATAGTTGAATTCATAAGTTGATTAAAGCTAGATCACCATGTATGCGCATTGCTGAGAAATCCCATATTGGGACGTAACATCCGTCCAGTGCTTCCAGATTTTCCATGGTAGTGTAACTTGAATCAACACATGAATTCAACAATTAAAGGAAAATGTGTTAGGTGTTACAACTACATACCCCATGATAGAATCAAATGTCCATTCTACATATAAATGGTATATGATTTTCAGTTGAATGTTTTTTTTATTAATCTCACATCGTCCTATTTGTTTTCGAATTGTAGTGAATTTCTATGGATCATCTGAAATAGAGAATTCTCAGAAAGAATACTATTATCTCATTAAATATATACATATACTTATATCTCTTATATAACCTTTTTTCTTCATTATATATTTAACAGAATCTCCTTTTGTTCCTTACACTTTTTGTTGTTGTTGTGATAATTTTTGTGCATTTATGGCTTGCTGATTATCTTCCCATTATATCCATGTTTTCTCTTTCCCCTGTTAGTTTTCGTTATCTTCATGAATGCTTTACTACTCTAACTATGTAATTCTAGCATTTAAAGAAGAAACAAAAACGCATTCATATTTCTCTTACAATTTTAGTTCATCATTTAATACATAAAAGTATCTTTATTATTGATTCTTCAATTCTAACAGTGTTCTCCGAAATGATCACTTTTATTCGCTTATGATTATTTAAAAGAAAGATTTATTTCAAACAAAGGACGAGTTCTGTTTTGTAGAAATTCAATAGAGTGTAGTTACGTGTTAGAACACAAAGTGGTTCGACATCTTGCGTTCTAGTTACGTTGAGAGCTCTACTTTTGTTATGGTTCATCTTTAACTAGTGCATCCGGCTTCTATTTTGGTATTGTCATGACTATAAATTTTATGGGCGGATTCATGTGTTAGAAGTTGTTTGATGGGCTATAGGTTATTGGAACCGAATACAAAGTAATAACTAAAACCAGAAACTGTATTTGGGTTATTCGGACTGATGCTAAGTCGTGTCCGTTGTTAATATGGTCTGCTGCGCAACACGTCCAAGTCCTCTCGATATCACTGGTAGCCTTTACTTAGGAGTTAGTTAACCGTACTTAGTGCGGATACTTATGCTCCGACATCTCATAAACTTTTGAAGTAAGCATGTTTCACAATGATCTACCAGTGCTGTACTTTTGAATTTACAGTGCTGGTTTGCATGCACAACCCTTGAGTGTACATCATCATTAGCGGTTCTTACTTATCAGTTATATCCCCATTTAAATGAAGCTTAGATGCTTGAGATTCTGAGTTGCTGGTTTTCCAATGGGCACGCATGTTTTTAAATATTTGTAACTGCCATCATAAGATCAGACACTAGGAGTGCGATAATTCGCACTAATTTAACGCAAAATATACGCTGCGGGCACTCATTTGAGATATGCTCTTCAATAGTTTCTGTTTGCTGAATTTTAGTCCTTGCTTTGTATACCGACTTTTATTTGGGGTTTGTGAAAACGTACTCCGTGTTTCTTAATATTTTGTTACTTTTGGTTAGTGTTTGCCATTCTCTTTACGTTTTTTATGTATGATATCGGTTGCTCTTGATAGTTGAGTTGGTTCTGTCAGAGAGAAGTTTCCACCTCATCTTGTAGGTAGTATCATTGCTTACTCTAAGGTAATTAACAGTTGTATTTAACAACATGTCTTTCATATTACATCACTTTGTACGATACATACTTTAGAGTGTTTAGTGGGTCATCTGTACTGTTAGGGTATTTTGTATTATCGACATTATTTGTTATTGAAATCTTGTCTTGATATTCGCTATCCCACTGAAACCATTATTCTAAGTTTTGATTGAGTTACATCTAAACAACTAAATCGATAAAAGAAAGAATTTACTAGGAAAAAATCTATTGAATTTCGTGTGCTAAATGGTCTAATAAACCTAGAGATTCAACGTCTGAATTCTATGTCTACTCAGAACCTCCTATCTTGTGAAACTTAAATGCGTGGAAACTGTTTAAAGGACTTACAGGTGACAGGTATACTAGAAGAGATAATAAGCCGAATGCTTATGACTTAAATAAGTCTTTTGTACGTCAGTCATCTGATGTCAGACTCCCTATATCTTAAGTTTTGAAGAACAGTTGTGTTCCTACTTTCACTAAAATTGATGTCCGAAAATGTTCTGCGTTATTTTTTACGAGTATCTTTAATAGAAAATTTTCCTTCTGCCCACCACTTGATCTTGTGTCATAAGCTCACAGTATGGATATTCAGTTAAACTCTATAATGTGTATGTCACATAACTGGGTCTCAGAGCTTAGAGAAATTGTTCAATGGGATTCTCGACTTTCAATGTAGGAAATAGGTAGCAATGCTTACATTGGAATACTTTGTAGGATAATTAACGCTCAATCGATGTACTAGATTATCTGACACTGTCGGGATAGATTGCGCGCATCGAAAAAAATCGAAATTTTAATGTAATAAGACACTGAAAAAGTAATTTCATCACACTCGAACTTACTATGTTTGAGTTAGAGAGAGGCCACTCGTAAATCCCGAAAAAATGACATTTAAGAGAGTCAAAATAGTTCATGGAGTTTAGGTCTATCGCCGTTTTCAGTGCATTTATTTATGCTAAAACCGAGCCAAATACCAAATTGTTGACTAACCATGATGTGAATGTTCATTCTGTATGATCTTATTTCGATTCATCCCATTATCTATCGTATATTACCCTATCTCAGCTGTAAGCTTTTCTGTGACATATAAGCACGTTTGATAAAATAACGTACTGAACATAAAGACAAAAGTGATACGCAAGGATTTTTGATAACGTTCCTGCTCTAAGCTTGTTGCATGTTATTCTAATCCGTATTTCAATGCCCGAACGTGAAACTTTCAGGCTTATGTGAAGAGTTGCGTTCTTATTGTTTTTAGTGTTTCTTCACTGTCACTACAGAACTACAGTTATGGTAGGAGACTTCTAATCGCGAAAATATAGTATAAACCTCTAACTAAATTTATGTGGTTGATCAAGGTAATGTCTAGTGGTACATATAGTAAATTCATTAAACAATGTAAACTTTATA
Organism: Schistosoma bovis; assembly: GCA_944470425.2. Lineage (NCBI taxonomy): Eukaryota > Metazoa > Platyhelminthes > Trematoda > Strigeidida > Schistosomatidae > Schistosoma > Schistosoma bovis. The sequence goes on along the minus strand of OX103958.1, from coordinate 2,344,043 downwards.
GAGGGGTGCACGGAAGACCTTGAAAGGGAAGGTAATTAAACACGACAAAGCCGAATGGCAGATTTATCATGAACTCATGAAGTTTTTCCATCAATCCTGTAAGTTTTGAAACTTAGGAGCTCTTTCTTCCACTAGTAATCTTGCATTACTTCAACCGCCAACATTAATCAGATGGCTGTTCCTAATTTTCATAATTATATGAAACCTTTTACAATGTCGAAATATTTTAATACAATTACCTTTCGTTTAGTTGATCTAGAAATTCTTATTTGATGTATCCCAAAGTTGCGAAATTTACTGAGGATGACGGCCTAGGTGTCTAACGTTTAACCGTGAAGATCGCAAAGTAGACTATTTCTGGATGCTACGATACAAAGCAACAACTAAAATAGTTCTCAATCGAAAGCTTTTACTCATTTTTTAGCGGTTCCATTCAGCTTCACTTCGAGTGAAAAAACAATATTTCTTCTTATATTCCCTGAGGGTAATATTACTTTCAACTGTTCTCAAGTACGTCCTACAAAATCAATATTATTTGTAATATTTCACGAGGAATTCGTGAAAACAACAAAGGTATCTGGCCTAGAATAAAGTACGTTCATCAGAAGACAAATGATTACTTAATACCAAAAACGTGTGCTATAAACACCCTCTAAACTCAGTTGGGTTTACTTTAAACATTTAAAATCGAGTGAAATCAACATCCCTGTAGATCACTAACGTAATATTAACTCTTTCGATTGATCAAAAGCTTCCTGAATTTAGTCGGGAATGATACGAAAAACCAGAAAACTTCGAAGTCACATCTCGCAGTTGATATATAACGTAGATTACCCTTTCGTTGTATCCAGGTACTATGGTTGGTCTGATGGCTGTACAGCACAAAGGACATTATAGTACTAGATTATTAAGAGTAGGCACAAAAAACACAATGAGACCATCGGGGCATGGACCAATCTATAACGTTCAATCAATTGACGAGCATTAGTTGGTCTCGGCATTAAAGTTGACTGGCGAACAACTCGACATTCAGTGACCCAAATCGGTATGATTTAGCTGGAGCCCAGTGACATTTCACTAGCCCCACAAACAAATATCAAGCATAGTCATCTTGCAATCTTATTCTATGTGATTTGTGCAACTTAACCGGAGTCTTGAAGGGTGATATTAGTTACCTCTTCAAGGACTGAACATAATACCTCATGCTAACTTACTGTCATTATCTGTGTCCTAGAGATAGGGTGTTAGTAATCTATAACTGTTAAAGACACATAACTTAAAAGCAGCTACTTTGACTTCATCTACATCCACTTTTAATGGTTCAGGTTGTTATCCCTTTCCTCGAACAGTCTTCAATGTGATAGACCACCCTTCAGTAAATGCTTTCAGATAAAATGCAGGGTTTGATCGATGAGCCAGATGAACAAGTTGGTTTGAACCAATTTACACTTTATTTTTGTGCAACTGATTTATATAGTTAACAAATCTTTATAATAAATATTATGCCCTGCCTACATGGATTTTGTTATAATGAGTTGATCATGTGGAACTGTTTCTAGTGTAACTTTTGGTTTGGAGTCATTTAGACTATTTTGTCTGATTATCGTTATCCTAATGAATATTTCTTTATTGATGGAATTATTTATTCTCAATCCATCATCTTTTTTGACATTTTACTGTTTAAATCTTCGAAATCTTATGGCCCAGCTATTTAAAATGAGGATTCAGTACTATAATGCAAAATCTAAAGCTGATTTTCTTACATATCATTTAGGACATAATATTACTACAATTACGGTTTTTCAAAGTTTGAAGTTTTAAGTCCTGATAGCATGTGCACATCTTTTTTAAATGAACCAAAGCATTTGCTTAATCTCAACATTTATGTCGCGTATCATTTCTCCCTTTGCAACTCTACGTCCATAAAATAAGCACATACAACTGGCAGATATGAGTGGGCTACAACGTTTTGGTCATAGGTGTCTTTGAAACATTACTGGCACCTCGTGGAACTGTTGAGTTAGTAGTGAAGATACTAGATATAGGATTGCAGGTAAAAATGGCAAATATGCTGGTCGAACTATCAATATTCATCGATTGATGTAATTAGGACCTTTGTCACGTACACCTAACTACGACATACCTAAACCAGTGATGCTTGCTGGTGTAGGAGCATGCTTGAAGAAAGATATGGGCAACTAACTCAAAATGTGGTGTTGTAGTAAACAAGAACATAAGAAAAGAAAAACGATTTATTTTTCAATGTGAAACTACACAGTGGCCTGGTAAAACATAAAGATCACACATTTAATGCATCATTTGCCCACTTTCTTTGGGTTGCCTTTTATTTTATTTAATTTTATTAGTTTGCATCGCCAACTAACCTTAGCCAGGCGACTAGTAAACATTATGGAGCATTGGGTAGCTGTTTTAAATCTAAATGTGACTACTTTTTAACCGCGTTTTACAATTTATCGGGGATCTAATCGTTGATGACTTTTTCCTGACTATTAAATTTATTTATGATGAACTACTACATACGTCATAATGAATTCATATGTCTATTCCGTTTCTTTAATACTTACTCATAGATCTGATAAACTGATGAATTATAATCAAAACTAAAAGCCAACGAACAATTATCAAAATGGAAAATAAAAATGCTATTAGTTCATGGTCCAAAGAAAAATTAGAAGATCAATACTTACGATTGTATGATGATTATTTAACATTAAAAAAACATGCATGTAAACAAGAGGATCGTATCAAAAAGTAAATAAAATTAACATTGAATAAAAATCAATCTATTTTCTCTTTTATCTCTTTATTCTTTTTGTTGTTGTTGTTGGCAGAATGGCAACTAAAATTCTACGTTTAGCTAATGATAAGAAAGATTCTGATCCTGGAACTGTATGGAAAGAAGATTATCAAGAACAAATTGAAGTGTTAGAAAGAAAAAATGCCACATTGACACGAAAAGTACGTTATAATATTGTATGTTTAACAATTATAATGAACCTGTTATGACTTTAAGTCCAAATTTTTGTCCCTTAATCGAACTATGACTTATACAATCTTAGCATTGTGCTAAACCAATGAAGCTCGACTGATATGAGCAGTATAGTGTCCTTATTGGTTCCTTTGTCATCGTAAACCTTCCATTTGATTCCAGAATGCTAATAATAGCTACCATTATGCGAGTTATTTATTTCAAGCATACTTGGTTTATATACCAGCCAAACAGACCACATCACACCATTAAATGGGAAATAACATTTATGCAAGTTCAAGCCAAAAAAGTGGCTGTGAATGTAGGAGACTGTAATTGACAGACTGGGCGTAACTCAAGAATGCTAAATCGTGTAATAATAGCTTATAGGTCAAAATAAAACTTATACTAAGAGAAATATAGTTATACACAATCTAATTACAGATTAGTTATATAGTAGGACTATATAGTAATATTAGTCCATTAATAATTCTCTGAAGTTACTCGCAATTTAATCTTCGTTAGGATATAACAGAATATTATTAAGTTGTTTGTTAATTCTTTTCAAATAAAAATCGATCGAATTTCAGACAGTAACTGAGTTTATCTCCAATGTTAATGGAGTTGAAGGGAATTATCACAAAGTGTAACGTAGATTAAAGTATTGGTCCGTTCCCCATTCATCTAGTAAGTGAAAGGTGTATATCAGAGTGCAATTCTCATTGAACATTTTATTTCAAATTCAAACGTCTACTATATCTTTGCTTTATATCCGTTATATTATGCTGCGCTCCACTGAACAGGTTAATATCAGACAGTTATGGTAAAAATTACGCTTTAATATAGCACTATTCCTTACTAAACGTAGGAAAAACGATCCGAGGTGTTTGGAAAATCGGCATTTAGTGAACGCTGAAAACTGTAGGTTTAGGAATGCTTGAATCTAAGTTTCGTATTAGTTTGAAGATCATCAACAATGGGTTATCTAAATATTTCAAAGTGGTAGATACTCTATTTAGGATTCATATTTAAGGTATTCACTATTACAGTCAGACAAATTATCTATAAGCTTTTTAGGCTGTGGCTGGTCTACTTTAAGATCGAAATGGTAACATTGATTGATGTTATCTAACTTATGGTGTTAAGCAAGTTCCAGTAACCAAGTTTTAATATATCTAATTGACGCAATACATTTTTATTGATGCCACAAACATGCCTCACAAGAGCCTCATAGTTTGGTTTAATATGCATGTCTTACTATATTGAGGCTATTATTCCAACCGTATTCACTTTGTCCCATTGTAACTTATAGTTTATCATTCTTGAGAGTTTTGTTCTCTGAAGTGAATGATTTGGTTGTGGAGCTTTCATCGTTCTTCTGAACGACATCACCAGCGCAAACTTCAGGTAGAAGTTAAGTATTCGAATTTCTCCATCGAAATCATCCACCTGAGCTACAAATCTTCTCCATCATGGTTGATCATACTTAAAAATTCATATAATTTGATTATTTGGATCCTTTTATCGATGTTTAGCACTGCAGTTGATCAGTCTCTCTTGGCATATACAAATTCTGTGCGTGTTACCCTCATATCGCCTTCATATTTGAAGTTAACGGTACCGGGTTCAAATTCCTGGTGAACATCAACTTTGTTATGCAGGTATATGTAACCGATATGTCTCGAATAGGACGAAATATGTTTCATAGTTTCTATCGCTTGCCACTATCTATCTCTACTGAATATTTAATAAATTTATTTTAGTGAAGAATGTTATTTTGATCCGTCATTTCATAATTTTAACCTAAAGTTTCTCCTTTTTTTCTACAGTTAGCATTAGTACAAAATCAGTTAAACGTTCAAAAGCAAAGAATTGGTAGCGCAGTAAGTGTTTATCAATAAATGAATAGGTAACAGTTAGTTTCCGTTTACTTTACAATGATAAGTACACGCCCTCATAAGTCACAAGCATTATTAGCAAAGATGTATCTTGGCTAGTAGTGGAATCCAGTACGCGCATTTCGTCTTATTTGGGACTGGTCAACTGGATGTACCTGAATCTCAGAGTTAATGTTCACTCTGTGACTCGAGCCCAGTACCATTTACTTCAAACGCCATCGCATCATCCAATTGGCTACTGTGTCACAATAGCCACTTCCTTGTGCAATGGGGTGGAGTTTAAATTCAATTGATGTTGTTTACTTGTATCTTCCCATTGTTATTTAGGACTGCAATTGATCAGTCCCAAATACGACGGAACACGCGTCCAGCATTTCACTGCTGGCCACTATCCATCTTTGCATATGGACCATAATTTAAATCAGGACATACTTTTAGTCTACATAAACACAAAGTTTTGAAGTTAAAGGGTTTTTATCTTCTCTACTCCTTTAGTTTTCCCGAGTTAATTGTTATCATGTAATTTAAGCTGGAAGTTCCTGAAATTCCCTAGGACTCACTTTTGAAGATACTTTATCGGGGAATGAAAATAGCCAGAGAACCAGTGAAAAACTAGGATGTATTTTACAGCTGTTTTAGTTTAGTTAGAAACTCCTCAGCATGGGCTTCCTGATATTCCGACCAGAGGACTGGACACAAGATGTTCAGGTTACAAGATGAAAACGTTATCGTCAGACTGCTTAATTGAAATCCATTTGTACATATATTTCAACTGCAGTTCATTTCGATTGCTAGATCAAAACCATCTATTCTCATCGACTAGTGGCAACATCATTTACAACGTGATTGAACTCCACCAGTTTTTTTCATTGTTATCAATTAAATTAAACTAGCACTCACAAACTGTCCAACTAAAACAATCAACCAATCAATTAAAAGCAATATAGAACATGGGATCTGAGTACATGATTTAGGTTTTCGTAAACTGCATCAATGTGACAAGATGAAATTATTAAGACAGATACCTGAGTAGTAATTTCAATAGTGGTCTCGCGTGTGAACTCTTAACCTCTAGACTATTGAGCCGACCGGCATCCTACGGTGTTAATGTCTCAGACCGATAGGTCCTGGGTTCGAATCTCTCGAGGCGGGATTGTGGATGCGCACTGTTGAGGAGTCCCACAGTAGGACGAAACGGCCGTCCAGTGCATGCAGGTTCTCCATGGTGGTCTGTCTTCAAGTGACTCATGACCTCAACTAATGAAATTACTGTAATATCCACGACAACCCCTTCTGATACTAATCAGCATCTACTCACTAGAGACTGGCTTTCAATTCTGTTTTTTTCGATTTCTTCCTGTTCTTCCTCCTTTTCGCTTTATTTCAGTCGTTTACTGGCTCAGCATTCCATTTCCAATACTCGCTACATACTACTTATATCTATCAGTCTAAGTAGCGCACATTACAGTAAGCATAGTAACAGTATCAGTTACTTACTTGGGCCTTTTATTCCCAATGGAGCATAGGCCGTCAAGCAGCATTCTCCAACTTACTCTATCATGGACCTTCTTTTCTAGTTCCATCCAATTTTTGTTCATTCTTCACATGTCTGTCTCCATTTCTCAAAGTAGTGTTCTTTGGTGTTCTCTAGTCTCTTCTCCTTTGACCTTGAGGGTTCCGAGTGAGGGCTTGCTTTTTGATACAGTTGAGTGCTTTCCTCAATGTGTGTCCTATCCACTTCCAGCACTTCTTCCTGATTTCTTCCTCCTCCGGAATCTGGTTTGTTCTCTCTCATAGTAGGCTATTGCTAATAGTGTCCGATCAACGGATCAGAAATATTTTGCATAGACAACCGTAGAAGATAACGAAGTGTCAATGAATTCTTGTCATTGTAAATAACTTATATATCATATCAACCATTGTTTATGATAATCGACTTGATAAAACCGTTTCTTTGTTGTTGTTTATTAGCCTCTTTCAGCTAGAAAAGCAAGTTCTGCAACTATTCAAACAACAAGTCGTAATTCGTTAGTTGGTGAAAAATCTATGAATAATTCTAATGTTATACAAACATTACGTTTTCAAAATTCTGCATTGTAAGTTATAGATTACATATAGACAATGGTTGAATTCATGAGTCAATTAGAGTTAGATCACCATTTGGAAAACCTGGAAGCACTGAATAACCGTTACGTTCTAGTATAGGACTGTTCAGCAGTATTCATCTACGACCCCGCTCCGCGAGATTCGAACGTAGGACCTAACGATTTTCTATGGTGGTTTAGTTTTAATTGACTCATGGATTCTATTATTAAATTATTAAAATCTTCACAAAACCCCTTACTGAAAATTTCAGACTAGTTCTTTTATCATTTATTATTAGGTCTTTCAAGTCAATATGAATAAGTTACATATTCCTGATTCATGTATATCAATGTGTTCCCGGTCATTCCCATATATATATTCTTTACAATATTCTTTTGAACAACGAGAAGCGTACTACGCTCATATGATTTTGAGATGGTGTAGAAGATTTGTAGCTCAAGGGGATGATTTTGATTTAATTTTGTTCTCTGGACTGGATCATTGCATTGTTCTTCTGAACGACATCATCAGCGCGAACTTTAGATAGAAGTTATTCAGAAAACGATGAAAGCTCCACGACCAAACCATTTCAGTTCAGAGAACAAAATTCCATTAGAATATTCTTTATTTGTAGGAGTACACTGGTCTTAACTTCCTGTTCATTATTTCGAAATATCGTTGATGATTCTCAGAAGTCAAGACGCTCATAAATTTAATCGTCTCACCTTTCACACATGATCATCTTAAATTATAGTAACAAATAAAATCACAGTTGGTTAAGTCTAGTGATTCAGAAGATGGTCGTCCTTCATAAGATCTATGTCGATTCATTTAATGACATCAAATGGATCACGAAGCCATGATTCTGGAAATTTTCTGGCCAGGGATTTTCTAGAAGCATGGCTTCTGGATCCATTTATAGACAGTAAATATATTTACATAGATCTGAGCTGGTTAGCGTTTTTTCAGCGATTTAGTTTTCTGTGGGATGAAGTCACTAACTCCATGCCCAATCCTGCTCCTTTATCCGGGCTTGGGACTGGCAGTAGCCCTCGGAGGGACTCCAGGCGCCAGAGGAAAAGAGGAAGACCAAAGAACACATTATGCCGGGAAATGGGGATAAACATGAGAAAAATGAACAAGAATTGGATGGAACTAGAAAAAAAGACCCAGGATAGAGTGGGTTGGAGAATGCTGGTCGGCGGCCTATACTCCATTAGGAATAACAGGCATAAATAAGATCTGAGCTATCAAACCATACGAAGATGTTAACCAACTACATGTTTTGGATGTCAATAGAACAAGAAAGATAAATTAAGTGCAGAGGCAATGGAAATAAGCGAAAACTGTGAAGACAGTCGGTCACAAATAAGGATATCGTGAAGAACTAATTCAAAGCTTTTACAATAAATACAATGTACACGTTTACATGAAGTAAGCCCTAGAGATATTATTCAGTGTGATGATAAAAACAGCTTAAAGAAACCGTCTACCTTAGAGAACTCCATAATACCAAATACAATCATCCTGGAAAACATAATGAAAAGAATAAGATAAAAGTACTTTAAATTCTATAAAATAATGAGGTTTTATAACCCCAGTCTGTATGTTTACTAGACATAGTACCAAATAAATTTAAAAAAGGTAACCATTGTAAAAGTCAATAGTCTATCGGTTGACAACCTGATGTTTTATTATCAGTGAAAAAATCATCATTGTTTGAAATATTCACATTTTGTTTAGTTTACATTCCGTCAGTCAGTAACAGCGTAGAACTTTGTACTTACGTACATCAGTTCGAGTTGCCATACCACATTAGCACACAGATACAATTGTCGATTCAAATCCCGTAGTGGTAGAGGTAGCAAGAGTATAAGCAGTAATCGGAAAGATTAGGGTTTGAAGATGTTATTCAAGGAGTATAATCCAGTGAAATAAATTTCGAAAGAAAATAAATAAGGGACATGAAGAATTCAGAGTATTAAAATTTGGGAGAACACAAAGAGTGGATGCATCTGCGCCATTGCAAACGATTTTGAGCCATGCCATTCAAGATCTCTAACCATCAGTTGCTATCATCTCGCGGACCTCAAACAGGTAGTCTACATCTACCAACATGGCTCAGTCCACTTGTCAGTGACTTAATCGATTTGTGTCATGTTTTGGTCTGGCCACCCTTAGCTTTCTTCCAACCTACTCCTATACCATTGACCATCGCACGTCGGTGAAGTCGGTGGTTGGGCATACGTAACACATGTCCAAGCCATCTCAACTGATGAAGTTTCACTACTTCATCAAGTGATTTGTCATCCTTACCTAGTACCTGTTTCCTAACAACCGCGTTACTTACCCGATGGTCCCAGGACTGCTGATATATCCTGAGACCACCGAGTAAGTAATGCAGTTGTTAGGAATTCTTAGGAATTTAAAAAAATGTGGGGACGAATAGTGAATCTTCGGAACTTTAACCGGTTTGGCAGACACGGAGGATCCAACTAGGGGAGTTGGGAAACCCTCATTCCAAACTAATCAGCCCTACAATCCTGAAGGAACAAATGGCATATGAACCGATTTTCGGTCACGGGCTACCATGGGACTGCATCTCCTTACGATGCTCCCTTACCTCGTGTATCAGACCCATGAATCAAAGGCTCGAGGTGTGACTTCCTAAGAATACCATCGGTCTAGGCATCCGGGCAATATTCCAGGCCTCACACAAATCGAATGATTTATGTGGCGCATATATAGTTGGTGCCTGTATGTACCACAGTTTATATGTTCAAATAAATAAATGATGAACATTTGTTTCAACCTACAACAGAACTCTTCACAAGTGCTCAATAAGGGCCATACAACAGGTTAAAAATGAGAACTCAAGATCTTTAAATCAGTGCTTAACCTTTAAATCACTCAATCCATATCCAGTGATTTACATTGCTAATTGATTTCATGCTACAATGAAACAGTTTTCCAGTGGTTCTTCAGTTTCAATAGCTATCCTAATAAACTCAGTTAGTGATAATGTAGTGAACGAGAACACCAGTGGGGACAATCGAATGCATTTGAACACAATATTACTGAATCTCTTAGTAAAATCTGAGATTCATATAGTAAATACTTCATTTGCAAAATGTCAATCAATCGTCTCAGACTTCATTGTCCCTTCGTTTCAACATTAGTCATTCTTTGTTCTCGTTCTCTTTCCTTCGATCTTCTTAACGTTCTACCATCAGGCATATCACTTTGTACTGATGATAAACATACTACTTATATCTGTCGACATAAGTAGCACATACCACAATATGACTACCCATACAAAAACCTTCAAGTAATGTCATTGTTAATGTTAAGGACTGAATTTCAGTCATAAAATTTATTCCATTGGACAAGCTAGAGAACGGGTAGCTTGGTAGCAAAGATACTAGGTTTGAGTCCTATAGTGAGCATTGACTCTGGGATGCAAGCACATTCAGATGATGGGTCCAATCGTCTCAGATTTCATTACCCCTTGGTTTCCACACTAATCATTCTCTATTGTCATTTTTTCCTTCAATCTTCTTAACATTCTGCCTCCAGACATTTCATTTTCGATTGATGATACACATACTACTTATATATCTGTCGACATCAGTAGTACAGATTATAATACAAGTAATAAAAATCTAATGATCTCTACAAATCGTTTTTTTTTGTTTTTATAATTTAGTGAGAAAACTATACAAAAATTATCTGAACAATTAAAAGAACGTGATGAATTAATTAATCAATTAAAACAAGAATTACAAATGAAAGAGAAAATTCATACAAACGATTTATTTACACTTGGTGAACAAGTCACATCAAAACAAAGGTGATTTTATAAAGGAAAGAAGTATCCATTTAGTTCTTCTAAGAAGACAAAAAAGAATGTTTATCATTCAATTTTTGTTTTTGATTAAGATCATGAAACGACTGAATGGCTGTCTTGTTCTATTCTGGGACTCCTAAAAGGTGTGCATCCATGATCTCACCTCACGAGATTCGAGATCAAGGCAGTCAGTCTCGCGGGTGAACACACAACCTTTAAGCTACTGAGCCGGTATTCGACGGTGTTAATGTCTAACTTCAACTAATCCAAGAAATTAAGCGACCATCTTCCATTGTGCTGAGGTAGATACCTGTCTCTACCCGATATAGATTAGATTCACTGGTCACTGGTTTCTACTAGAACTCCAAGAATTCCTTCATGAAGTTCGTATCGGGTTCGCGCGCGAGACCGAAAGCCCTGGGTTTGAATCCAGCGAGCGGGATCATGGATACGCACTGCTGAGGAGTCCCACAATAGAACGAGACGGCCGTCCAGTGCCTCCAGGTTTTCAGTGGTGGTCTGACATCAATCGGTTCATGATCTCAATCAAAAACTTAATAATTTCTACAACCCCATACTGATAAGTTCATTTTGAAATGATTCGAATTATCTTGATGGTAATACTCTTTGACTGAGACTTATTCAGTCCTGATTGATTTGTGAACATCCTGTCTGGATTGCATTGATATAGAACCAATCAACATCAAGATCTACAGGACAAACTGTGAGTCATATGTAGAGGAATTTGCACACTTCACTTATACCCAAAGGTTGTGCTAATAATGTCGTTTAGAAGGACAATACAAAGATCCACGACCAAACCATTCAGCTCAGATAACAAAACTTCATCAAAATCATTCACCTGAGCTACAAATCCACTCCACCATTACAAACTATTGAAATAAGACTTATACACTTCAACAAACACTATTAACCAAATCACAATAGACAGTAATTTAAAGCTTATAAAATTCGGTTTCAATTACATTCAATCGTGAACTATGTGACATTTAAGACATAAACAAATATTACTTGTATCTTTCCATTAGTGTTTTGGGACTGCAACTGATCAGTCTCTTAAAAGCAAATGTGAATCCTGTGCGCACTGCCTTGATACTGCCTTAAGTCGTAAGTATTATAAGCAGAGATTGACTGTGGCCAGCAGTGGAATTTAGGACACGCCCTTCGTCCTATTTAAGATTCATCAGCTGGATGTCTCGATGATCTAAAAATCTTGAATTTTATCCTTCGTAGAATCCTGAGTATGGAATGTTAAGGAATCTTAAACACAGACGAAACAAGAGGCTGTCCAGTATCTCCTAGTTCTTAATGGTTCTTTTCAACAGAGAATAACTAACTTTGAGTTCCATCATACTAATATCTATTAATTTCTTTCAATCAGTCTAATCCATTGTGCTAAAAGCTTCACAAAACCCATTCTGATAATAATCGCCTGCTTACTAGTGACTGACTTCAAGAGATATTCCTGGAATTCTAGTGAGAAGCCGTTACCAGTGGAGTTCAACCGGGTCTGTTGTGAGACAGGAACTCACCGAAGACAATGGTGGACGCTGGCGCAACTTCGTGGATTGGTTGAAGTTAGACACTAACACCGTTGGATGACGACCGGCTCAGTGGTCTAGTTGGTTAAGCGCCTGGCGTGAGACTGGTAGGTCCTGGGTTCGAACCTCACGGTGAGCGGGATCGTGGATGCGCACTGCTAAGGAGTCCCATACTAGGACGAAACGGTCATCCAGTGCTTCCAAGTTTTCCATGGTAGTCTGGCTCATGATTTCAACCAGTGAAATTTCTAAAATCTCCACAAAACCCATTCTGATAATCCTGTATGTTGATTTTTTCTTTCAATCTTTAAACTTTAGAATTGCTTTACAAGAAAATCTTGATTTAATTCGTACACAAAGAGAATTACGTGAAAAACAATTAATCATTAATAATTTAGAATCACGTATTAAAGAATCAGAATCCAATTATAATATATTAAAATCAACAAATCATCAATTAATTAATGAAATTGAACGTTTAACACGTGAATCAAGTCAATTAGAACAAAAATTATTTCATTTACAATCTGATAATAATTTAGCATCAAAACAACAATTGAAAATTTTAGAAGTAAATATTTATCTTTTTCTAAATTTGAATATTGCGCTTAAATTTAATTGACCAATCAGGACGAAGATATATACAAGTGATGTTGAACAACCAATCAGATTTAGAGATATGATTTTGAGTGAGATTATAATGTATGGACTAAACCAATCAGATTTAAGATAACAGGTGTTGGATTTGGGTGTGAAATTCACTCATTCATTTGGCTGAATAAAGTTTTAGCATTATAGCTGATGTCAGTTCATATCATCAACTGCAAATCATAATTCTAATTCCTTACAATGGTTTATAACCTTCTCTTGGTATTGGTTACTAAGTGGATACTCTCAAGGTCACTGTAGCATTGTTCAAAGGTCTCACCAATCATTTGTCATACTAGGACGATAAACATTTCGTTCAGTGATTTTCTATTTGAATCTAGTTTGATGTGACTAGGTACATTGATGTAATGATAGTAATAATACTAATCTTTATACCTAAACCTAACTAAGAATACATTAAGTATTCAGTAATTATAATGAATTAGATCAAGGAATGGAATAAATGAATAGCTTTTGTAGACTTGTAGACGTGCGTACCTCATCCATTGGCGTAATCAAACGTGAATCACAATAGGAATGGAAAACAAGTACATTGAGCCACTGAAATGTCAGATGTGTAAAGTGACCAATGATGTCTAAGTATCATCATATTTACCAAGAATACAACTATTGGTGTACAATTTTAAATGATAGAAACACAACAGGTAAATAGTTTTTAAACCTGCATTGATTGAAGTACAGTAAATTAAGCGAACACAAAGTAATGCCAATCAATTGGAAAAAGAAAGTAAGGGTGATAAGAAAAGCTAAACCAAAGAACCATTCTTTGTTGGTCACCATTGATAGTAAGATTTTAGCATAATTAAAAAACGTTTAATAATTACATAATCACCTTGGCAACCATATTATTTGATTGTTCTCTTAAATGCTCATCTACAAGAGAATCTTGATAAATATTCATCTCAGTAGTTGAGATCATGAGTCAATTGAAGCTAGACCACAATGGTGGATATGTAACTCAATTTAATGGATTAGTTGAAATCACACTTAACACCGTTTGATGCTGATCGGCTCAGTGGTCTAGAGGTGAATCCTTCGCGCGCAAGATCAATAGGTCCTGGGTCCGAGTTTCGCGATGTGGAATCGTGGGTGCGCACCGCTGAAGAGTCCCGCATTAGGACGGAACGACCGTCCAGTGCTTTCAAGTTTTCCATTGTGGTCCAGCTTCAATTGAATCATGATCTCAACTATTAAAATCACTATAATATCCACAAAAACTTTTTCACATGTTCATTTGTTTCTTTTTTCTCATTCTTAGCTTCAATATGCATTTGACGATGCAAAACGTGAAAATCAAGCACTTAAAGAATCAAATGAAAAACTTATAGCAAAGTAAATTTTATTTATCAGTATATGATTGTAAAGATTGTTGAGGTTTCATTGAAATCATGAATCGATCAATTTAGTGGTGGCGGTGGTTTAGCATTGATCAGCTGACGGTCTTAATTAAACTTTATTTGACTAAGCTTCTTCCAAGCTTAAAGCACAATTCGATCTACGTCAGACTATGAGGTTCCCCGTAAGTGTGGATCTACAACTTCACCACGGAAAACTGAATCCAGGACCTTCGGTCTGAGTGCATAAACTTCAAACCATTGACCTGGCTTCTAATGCTGTACATATCTGATTTCTATCAATGCTTGATATTGTGCGACGTGCTTCCAATGAATGTAGTGTATATCTTTCTTACTCAAGACATGGTTAAACTCCACTGATTTGGGCTTCTCATTAGAACTTTAGGAAGTGTATTTTGGAGTTAATCAGTAGTAAGCATATGATTATTATCTTTTGATATGATGAGCCAATCAGAAGTGACCTATAAGACAAGTCTATTTCATTGGCTAAGAAATAGGCCAATTTCTTAAGGCTAAAATGGTATATATATATGAGAATATTTCTACAATTTATTCAGTAACTCAATATACTTTCTAGCTCACTGTTGTGTTATTACTCAAGTAGTCAGCTATGGGGGGGGGAAGTCAGAGCGCAGAATACTGTGTATCAATATCCGATTTTTGGACACATTAAGAAGGACCTGATATATATGACATCGCTCACGCATCACCCAGTGATGCATCAATTGTAAAGACTAAACTTATTCATAGTCTTCATATACAAAACAAAATATAACTGAATAATAGACTACATCAATTGAATTCATGAGAGAATATCTAAGAATTTCTTTTTTAAACTTTTTATTTTATGAATAGATCCGAGAACATGTAAATTTTTATTAAGTTTATTGTTGTCAAAGAACTTTGTATGTTGTCATACACGATGTTCAATGATTCAATCAACCAAATCACAAATGCACTTCAGATGTCTTCCTCTTTCTCTCTCTCTCTCTCTGTGTGTGTGTTTGTGTGTTCGATTTATAATTGTTAGCTTTGCACATTCAATGTAATTCTAAACATTTCTATTGGTACTTCTTTCTATGTTCTATCATGATTTATACATCATTATAATACTCAATTTGATTGTTGACTTGATAAGTCGATCTAAGATAGATCATTATAGAAAACCTGGAAGTAATGGACGACCATTTCGTTCTAGTATGGGACTCCTTAGTAGTGCATATCCACGATCCTACACATGGGGTTCAAACCCAGGACCTATCAGTCTCGTGCACGAACACTTAACCTCTAGAACACTGAACCGACATTTAACGGTGTTAATGTCTAAATTTAATCAATCCACGAAATCACATCACCGTCCACTATTGTCTTCAGCGAGTTACTTCTTCGCAACAGACATGGTTGAACTTCACAGATCATGGTTTCTCACTAGAACTTCAGGAAATACCTCTTGAAGCTAGTCTTTAGTGAGCATATAATGATAATTATTAAATATTTACTAAGCTGACTGAAGTGATCACTTTCTTTTACAATGTTAAATACTAAAATGTCATAATTAAGTTGACGAGTGGGAAACAAAAAGAACGGTCGTAATGAACTCCGCATGGTGACCCTCTGGTGTTACTGCCGGTCCCAATCTAGGATAAAGGAGGAGGGTTTGACATAAGATTAGTGACCCCATCCCGTAGAAAACTAGTTCGCTAAATAAAGACTAATTAGAAAAAAGTAATTCAATACTGACTTCATTTACTAAAGATATATGTGATAAATATTATCAACATTTAAATCGCTTTATCTAACTAAAAGAAGTGACAGAAAGATAAATATACAAATCGTCTATAGCGAAATGATTCCATTTCTTAGGACAATAGTTCATTTCAAAGAGGTTTTGAAAAAGCGACAATCAACATTGAGAAATAGGGAAATATTGGAATGATGTTTTATGTTACCTCATAAACATTCTAATTATATACAAACATGTCAATCTTAAGATTTAAACATCTTTCAGTGACTATCTAAACTTACTTATGCTTTTTACCCCTCATCGAGGAGCATAAGTCAGTCACCAGCATTCCACATTCAACTCTGTCCTAAACAATCCTTTCCAGTTCTTTTCAGTTGCTATTCATTTTTCTCATGTCTGTGTAGTGTGTTCTTTGACCTTCCTCTTTTCCGTTTCCTTTCAGGATTCCAAGTTGTTGACTGTCTCATGATACAGTTTGGTGATTTCTTCAATGTATATCCTATCCATTTCCAACATTTTTTTGTAATTTCCTTTTCAGCTGGAAGTTAGTTTATTCTTTCTAACAGAAGTTAACTTTTGATAATGGTATCCGATCAACAAACATTGAGTATCTTGAACAGATAATTATTTATAAATACTTGTATCTTCTTTGATGATGGTTATAATAGTTCTCCATGTTACATTAAAACTGTCTTAATGTTCGTATTGAAGATTCTAGTTTTACTTACTTTACTTACTTACGCCTGTTACTCCTAATGGAGCATGGGCAGCCTATCAGCATTCTCCAACTCACTCTTTCCTGGGCCTTCTTTTCTAGTTCCATCCGATTCTTGTTCATTTTTCTCATGTCTGTCTCCATTTCTCGCAGTAATGTATTCTTTGGACTTCCTCTTCTCCTTTGACCATAAGGATTCCATGTGAGGGCTTGTCTTGTGACACAGTTTGGTGCTCTCCTCAATGTGTGTTCTATCTACTTCCAGCAATTCTTTCTGATTTCTTCCTCCACTGGAATCTGGTTTGTTGTCTTCCACAGTTGGTTGTTCCTGATAGTATCTGGCCAACGGATCCGAAGTATTTTGCGTAGGAAATTGTTAATAAACACTTGTATTTTCTGGATGGTGGCATTCATAGTTCTTCAAGTTTCCTCCCCATACAGTAGAACTGTCTTGACATTTGTATTGAAAATTCTGACCTTGGTGTTGCTTGCCAATTGTCTTGAGTTCCAGATGTTCTTCAGTTGTAAATATGCTGCTCTTGCTTTGCTGATCCTCGCCTTCACATGTGCATCAGATCCACCGTGTTCATCAATGATGCTGCCCAAATATGTAAAAGTTTTTACATCTTCCAAATCTTCTCTGTCAAGTGTGATTGCATTAGTGCATGCTGTGTTGTATCGGAGAATCTTACCTCTCCCTTTGTGTATATTGAAACCTACTGCTGATGAGGCTGCTGCTATACTGGTTGGCTTCTCCTGCATTTGTTGATGTGTGTGTGATAGAAGAGCCAGGTCATCTGCGAAGTCTAGATCGTCCAGTTGCATCCCAGATGTCCACTGTATCCCGTGTTTCCGTTCAGTGGTTGACGTCTTCATGATCCAGTCGATCACCAGGGGAAAGAGAAAGGGTGAGAGTAAGCAACCTTGCCTGACACCGGTCTTTACTTCGAACGAGTTTGTCAACTGTCCACCATGCAGGATTTTGCAGTTTTATCCATCATAGGAATTCTGTATAATATTGACTATCTTCTGAGGCACGCCGTAGTGTCGAAGAAGCTTCCATAGTGTTGTTCTGTCCACGCTGTCAAATGATTTCTCGTAGTCAATGAAGTTGATATAAAGTAATGAAATCCATTCAATTGATTGTTCCACAATAATCCGTAGAGTTTC
This sequence comes from Schistosoma bovis, assembly GCA_944470425.2. Lineage (NCBI taxonomy): Eukaryota > Metazoa > Platyhelminthes > Trematoda > Strigeidida > Schistosomatidae > Schistosoma > Schistosoma bovis. The sequence continues at coordinate 2,326,009 of OX103958.1, read as the reverse complement.
AATTTGGTCTTTATACGATCTATCCTTACGGAATCCAGTCTGTTGGTCTCGAAGTTGGGCGTCTACGGAGTCCATTCTAATTTTGATATTGGTTAAAAGATGGTTGCTTTGAGTTCCATATGTTCTTTAATTGTAGAAATAGTGTCTTTATTTTTGTTATACAATTTGACGATTGTCTTTTACTTCTTCAATTTTAGTGCATTTTCTATTAAACCTGAACAAAATTGGACAATGAAAGAACAGAAATTACGTGGACAAATTGATCATTTAGAAATGATGGTACATAATTTACAACAACAATTAAATCAAACTGAACACCCTCAACAACAACACCGCCCCCAACAACAACAACAACCAAG